>JAYMSP010007034.1:0-10614 GCA_036897095.1 Plantago elongata
GTTGAACTTATATATGTATGCACTTGATTAATATTGCAGACTGGGGTGGAGAGGAGGATCGCAGAGAGGATGGAGACCGATCAGGATTTGACTATTGAAGAGCAGGACAAAATCTTCTTACAGGTCAACCCACCAGACAAGAGGAGTCAAGTTTATGGTGTGGGTAGTTGAGGAGTAGATGTTGCGTCCAGCTATTCCATTGGTCAGTCCACCGCATTATGATCTACCGGTCGTCGTTACACACATGACGAGGTAGATAACATTGTGACTCCTCTCCAAAACGAGATTGATACTCTGAAGAGTACAGTTGAATCTCACCAGGCCCGTGTCGATCGTGAGATTGCAGAGATGAGGCAGATGATGTCCCTAATGACCCAAGGACGTAATTCCAATGATGCTCCTCCTTTTTCTTCTTAGTTCTAGCTTTTATTATCCGAATAATACTGTTTCTATTAATTCAACTCGATAATATTAGGATACTTACTTGTATGCGAATATTAAGTTTCTAATTAATTTATAAAATTTCCGTGCAATCCAACGTTCTTTTCTTCATTACAATTCTATTGTGTGACAATCAGGTTAAATACGATCGAATTAGGTATTAATGAAATTAAAAAAAATTAAAAATCTGGCCATTTTAGCGATGGATAACATTTATCCGTCGCTAAATTCCAAATCAGAACTAGCGACGGATAACTTATCCGTCGCTAGAATTTTAACAACGCCCGTTTTAACAACGGGCATTTTTATCCGTCGCTAGACCGTCTAGCGACGAATCGATGGGGTTCTAGCGACGGATAACGGCATCGCTAGACCCCAGATTTTTGTAGTGTCTAAGTGTAAGGCCCCGACCTGGTCCGGACGTCAAGGAATATGCCGACTTCCAAATACATCGATATAAAAAAAGTATTATTTATTTCGAACCCAAATATCCCATATCATTCGATAGTAAATACACACATCTCAACAGTGGCTGCGGAATACGGTGACTACACTTAGTCAGTCTATCTACCCGGACCTCTCCTCGTGCTCTTGTCCTGGAAAAAGCATTATTGAAACGAGAGAGGGTCAGTCATATGACTCAGTGAGGATAATCAAGCATGCATGAAATGCGAGTATGAACATAATCAGTATAGCAAACCACCACATCACACTGATCAAGCACTTTCAAAACACGAGGGAACCGGAAACACGTAATCACTTCACTATCTTAGCACATGAAAGGTGCCAGATTTACAGTACTGAAACGCAGTCACTGTCTTGGGCTCAGACCAAATTGATCAGGTATTGGTCAAATAAGGGGGAGACGCGATCTCCGGTATTGCATGAATGGTGGGCAACGACCCACCGCAACCCATAAAAAGGACCGTTTGAATAGTCCACACTGAAACACTAGCCCGAACACTTAACACTGCTGGAGTCATCACCCAGCGATATTTGCTGCAAGGTACATACCCCAGCTTCAATAACACGATGTCGACAGTGTCGACCACTGCGGTTTCCCCATTTTATTTTTCAGAAAACAAGTAGTGTGTGGTTGCTTTTCAAAAATCACTTTCATGCAATGCAGTTCATGCAAGATAACAGGACACGATCAAATGCACTTTTACTGGAAAACAATGAGTAGGACAATCAATCAGAAACAAGACACTTGCAGAAGTTCAGTTTCAACAGACGCATTAGTAATCAAGTATTCACAATTAGTACTCGAGTCGGGTTAGTCAGAGTATCGGCGCATAAGCAAAGTGGTTTCAACAGATAATTCAGAAGGCAGAATAAATATGGAAATTTAATGCGAAGGAAGATGGCAGTTTAGCTTTTCCCAGGGCCGGATGCCGGAAGCCAGTCATCACTCACCTTGGATGGGCTGATACGCTATGCAACTTCGAATCCTGATGCACGGGTAATGCTACTTAGCTTTTACACAATAATAACTATAAGATTCCCATAAAATTTCCCCCAAAGCAATCATAACAAGTAGCAGCAATCAAACAAGAACGAAGACGCTTAACCATATAATTTCCTATGAGGCTAGCATAACACAATCAAAGCAAGGCAGGCTCGAACAGCAAACCGACACACAGGTCAAGTTAGTTCTCAAACTAATAGCAAACAACATAAACAAGATCCCGACAGACACAGTTCCACTGCAAGCATTAACGAACAGAGTAGTCAACAGACTCTGACTCGGTACAAGGAGGAGCAACATAGTATTTATTTTCATACTCAGGTTATACACAGTAACACACAGAACAACACACACACGGCAGCACACTCAGACCGACCAATACATGTTTAAGGAACACGACACGAGACTGGAGTTCAAGAGTATATGCTTAACATCAAACCAGTTATTTGGAAATAATAACAGTCTACAAGGAGGCACACTTATTTACAACACCACAATTATTATTCCTATTTGACTAACTCATGTACCAGCAAATTTCAGGTTAATCCAAAAGCTAATTACAACAACACTTGCATACTTCTCACATAGCCACATATGGTCAGCATATTAATAGTATGCGATAATAACCTAAGCCCAGAACATGTCAAACAAAGCGTTCAGAGAATTATTTTAAAGAGTATTTTAATCCTTGGTCAAGGGTAGGAGCATGCCACAGACTGCAAATAAAAATGAAAACGAACTTAAATCTTCACTTGAGAGGGTAATCCTAGAATCTTGTCTAGAATTCTAATGGTATAGAAAGATTATAAATGAGGAAGTCAAGAGTGAAACGTGTAATGGGAAAGAACAATATCATTGGGTGATCGAGGCAGTGAGCTGTGAGTGAAATAAAACATACAGAAACAGCAAGTCCAGTAATTAGCAATTATAAGCAGGCTTGCGTTCCATTCTAGACATGGCAAGAGATAACCTCCACTTAATAACAACTTATGTATATGATCCTGGTTCTACCAAATAAAAGAAAGTATCTTCAATCTTTACTGTATACAAACAGATAGACGCACACATTCAGATACATGTTATACAATCATGTAGCCACGGAAGAGCAACACTAGGTCCCTTCAATATGCTAGGAAATCAGCTATCTACGTCTACTTCTGTTCCAATTTAGAAAGATATCACCTGCACTCACTAGACTCATTTGAGAAACCAAAAATGAGCGAATGGACTAATAACAGCTTCTAAACGGTCATGATTCTATCCAAATATACAAAACTAACATGTACGATTTATACTAACAGACTTACGTACATATGCAGATGTAACATCACAATCATGCAGACACAAGCCCAAGTGTGTGTATATATATATTCAACATTTATACAATCCACCGAGGATCATGAAGAATAACACACAATAATTACAAATAATTATGAACACAATTCCAATTAAGTTTTCAGTATTAACTATAGCAGTAAGACTGGAAGAACAATTCAAGCACGTTGTTTTCCCTTGACAATTGAAATTACAATGTTTTCACCATGATATATCTTATCAAACTAAAATTCACATAAACGAGCTCAAACAGTTCGATAACACACTTCCATGAAATAACCCTAAATTCTAGGAATGGCAACAACTCAGCTCATAAACCCTACAAAATTTTCTAAGAATATGAAGAACTGCACTCGACAATCATAAACAATATATAGTTTCAATTTCAGTACTGGTCTTAGTTTTATGCTTAGATAGGAATTAATTTAAGAGCCTAAAGCTATTGTGCGTGCAATTTCATACATGAACCTGGTGTATTGCATATGCCCATTTATTCTGATTCTGGTAAGCGAATTAATATTGCCAGGTATACAATTAAACAATATAATTACTTCGAGATGATTATCTACTTCTATGCACAATTCTCAACGAAAACACATAACACACAACTAAGATCAGAAGAATAAATTTGCATAACTTCAATGCCTACTATACACCGACTTTGATATCTACTGCCTTGAACAACCAATGCAAGCATATCAACGTCCTCATTTCATCATTTACTCAGATAAATCCAATCAAACAAGTTTATAAAATTACTCAGAACAAATCAAAATAAACCCTTCCAATAAAACAATCGCATCCGAGATTTCTTAAACTAAACTTATAAATTATCTGCATCATATTAACCATTCTCCTAACTTCATTAGTTATCTAAAATTATCACCACAATGGTACTTGAACTCATAGGAGCAGACTTTGAAGGATAAGTTGCATCTTGACAAACACAAATGTCACACGTCAGAAGTCAGCACTAATGCACTACACATCATAAATTATACTTGTTTTGTACACTCCACATACTTATAACATCATATTCTGCATAAACAACACACACAGACAAGAGACTACCAACAAAGAGCAACTAAACTAACTAATACCTAGCCAGTTCATGACTCAACTCGTGCAAACTTCTCCAAAAACTTCATTGTTACTATCCTAAACAAGACCTCATAGCTACAACATTTTCTATTGATCTAAAATGGTATTAAAATAAAAACCTATACGCCAAATTCCATCGTCAAGGCTTAACCAGTGCACTCAACAAATCAACTATTATAGTCCCCTGCTTCAATTCAATAACTAATACAAAATTCATCACAGTTTCATTCTTTAGGCATTTAAACAACACAATCATTCTTACCATTACACATGCTTCATACATACAGCAATAAGTCTACTGAGCATTTTTATCATTAACACTAGCATATTACTTACCACGTATCTTTACTTGTCCATTACATTATTATTAGACCTAGTTTTCCAACACTGCACAACTTGTTATTTGCATCATACTGATAACAATAACTCCACCACTATTCAAACTTCACAGCTTCATACTCTGACTTTCTACAAAAACCAACATCTTTCTCAATCTCACCCTTCTTCTCAAAATTAAAATCACATATTTCTCTTCCTCCTCCTCTAAATTACTCCCACCCTTTTCTTATAGCTCATGTAGAACAGAACACGAATCAAATTTCACACCCATTAACACGGAATAATACATTACGCAGATTAAACAAACATGGAACAACACCTTACACAGATTAAACATACAATCGATTATATTCGATTTGAATCAAATTCATTGGAGAAGATAGAAAGAGTACTTACGTAGCACACAAACCCAACCCCGAATTGAATCACCAGAGAAATGAGTACTAACCGCAACAGTTGAGAAGAGAGTATTCGAGTCGTGAATGAACAAGCGCGGTGTGGTGGTCGAGTGGTTACAGCGTGGCGGAATCGATCGCGTGAGACGACACTTGTCCGGGAGTAGGCGCGGTGAAGGGCGGTGATGAGAATGAGGGCGAGAGGAGGAGAACGGGAAAGCAAGGCGAGGTGTGGCCGGAAGAGAGTGAGAGGAGACGGCTATTTATAGCCGGAGGGTGGCGCGGCCCGATCCTCCCATCCATTGACGCGTGTCGCATCGAATTCCTAGCCTCCCGCCACGTTTTGCGTGGGGCATCCTTGTCATTGCGGAAGCGGGGAAGCTTCGGGGAGAAGAAATGAGCAACAATGGTTGTTTTGGGGCTGACTGAACGTGAAGGGCAAAATTTGGAGAAGAAGACATTTAAAGGTATTTTTGGTATTTTGCCATTTTATACTCCTGGTTTCTTCTGGCCTCCAAACGGCTCGTAAATAAATTCTGAAAAAATGCGAAATCGATTCCCGGGCGATATTCAAGTTGAACTTAAGCCGTACAAAATTAAAATAAATATTTTTATTTTATTATTTTTATTATTATTTTATTACCAATTAATAATTTTCTAGCGTTTTCGCTCGTCGTTTAATTCCTACAATTGGCCCAATATTCACGGTTTAACTTTGAAATAATAATATTAATTTTTTTTAAAATTTATTTCTAACACGTACCGTATTTTTGCGGCTCTTACACTAAGGCTGACCACAGATCCCAGGTTAATCTGATTTCCAGTTTTTTGGATGATATGGGGCAATGGTGTGAACAGGAACAACATATAGCGCGTATAGTCAATGAATATTTTGGGGGAATTTTTAAGTCGAGATTGTCTACTGCAGCAGAGATCGAAGATGTTGAGGAATCTATGGATTGTCGTGTGGGCAAGGAAATCAACCAGGAGCTTAGCCGCGTGTTTACTGCTGATGAGGTACGACGTGCACTTTTCGATATGTACCCCATGAAATCCCCTGGTCCTGATGGTATGTCTGCATTGTTTTACCAACGCTTCTGGCATATTGTTAGGAATAATGTTGTTGATTGTGCTTTGAGTTTTCTGAATAAACATGCTCTTGATTCCAAGCTTAATTTTACTCATGTCGTTCTTATTCCCAAGTGTAAGGCACTAGTTAAGATTACACAGTTTCGACCAATCAGTCTTAGTAATGCTATGTTTAAAATAGCCTCCAAAGTTATTACCAATAGGTTGAAACCCCATATGCATTCCATTATCTCTGAGAGTCAATCTGTTTATGTGCCCAATAGACTGATTAATGATAATGTTCTTGTAGCTTACGAAGTTAACCATTTTTTGAAACAAAAAAAAAAGAAAAGGACTTTTTTATGGCTTTAAAACTTGATATAAGTAAGGCTTATGACCGAGTGGAATGGTCTTTTCTAAAAAGAGTGCTTGAGAGACTAGGTTTTGAGACTTCTTTTATTGATCTCATTATGCTTAGTGTGTGTACTATGTCATACTCTATTCTCTTAAATGGAGTGCCTTTAGAACCAATCCGGGTTGAGAGGGGGATCCGTCAGGGAGATCCCCTTTCACCTCTTTTTCTGTTTGTCATGGAAGCCTTTCGTGCTCTTATTTGTAAGGCGGAGGAGAGGGAGGTTCTTAGAGGGGTTTATGTTACCCCAAGGGCACCAAGGATCTCTCATTTTCTATTTGGAGATGATACTATTTGTTCTGTCAAGCTACTACTAGTGCTGCTATAGAAATTAGTACTATCTTGTACAAATTTAGCCTTACGTTTGGTCAGGAGATTAATCTGGAGAAGTATAATGTTGTGTTTAGTAGAAATGCGGGGAGTGAGAGGGTGGAGGAGGTGAGGGGTTTCCTTCCGGTTAGAGTTGTTAAGAAACATGATAAGTATCTTGGGTTGCCTACGGAGATGGGTCGCTATAAGAAAGAGGTCTTTAGGTGTCTTTGGGACCGTGTTTGGAAAAAAGTCGAGGGTTTCAATAGTAAGATGCTTCCAAGGCTGGTAAGGATGTTCTTATTAAATCGGTTCTCCAAGTCATTCCTACTTACGTCAGGAGTTGCTTTAAGATTCATGATTATCTTATTAGTGAGCTTGAATCTATTATTGCTAGATATTGGTGGGGTCATGGAAATTCTCGTAGGATCCATTGGGTGGCTTGGGACACTTTGTGTGAATCTAAACGTGATGGGGGAATGGGGTTTAGAGACCTCCGCTCTTTTAATTTGGCTTTGCTTGGTAAACAGATTTGGCGAGTTATTTATTACCCTGACTCCCTCCTTAGTCGAGTTTTGAGAGCTAAATACTTTTCTAACTCGGGCATTCTTGATGCCACTCCTAGAGGCAATGCCTCTTTCACTTGGAAAAGCATTTGTGGAGCTCTTGATTTGGTGCCTAGTGGGATTCTGTGGAGGGTTGGTGATGGTAGTGATATTATAGTTTGGGAGGATAATTGAATTAATCGTGATGGAGTCTTAAAATCTTTCACTCCTAATTTGCTTGGTCTTGATGAACTTTCTGTGAGCTCCCTTATTGATAGCAGCTCTGCCACTTGGAACTTGGAGGTTCTGGGCCAGATTTTTTGGCCAGTTGATGTAGCTGACATTGTAAAAATGTCGTTGGCTCGTGTCTCACTTTGTGATACTCGTATTTGGCATCATAATAAGACTGACCATTACACTGTTATTAGCGCGTATCACGCTGCCAGGAAGCTGAAAGTGGTGGCACAACAGAACCGAGTTGGTGCTGCCAGTACTCAGGCCCCCCACAACTTGTTGTGGCTTTGGAATCTTGACATACCTAATAAAGTGAAAATCATTTTTTGGCGTGTCCTCAACAGGTCTATACCTGTGTTTACTGGTCTTAAACGTAGAGGAATTGAATTAGATGTTACTTGTCCTGTTTCTGGAAATGGCGATGAGACTATATTCCATATTCTCAAGGAATGCGCCTATGCCCGTCTTTATTGAGATGTGTGGATTTGTCTCATACTCCTGTGTTTAATTATGGGACTTATCTATATTGGCTTGAGCAGGTACGAGCTAATGTATCTAAACAGTAGCTCGAATTATTCGTTACTTCATGTTGGAGTATCTGGGGAAACGAAAATAAGATGGCTCATGAGAAGAACGGATATGCAGCTAATGATGCTGTGTTGTTTGTCAAGAATTATCTAGCTAGCTACAGAACATCCCGAAGAATGTACCAAAGTCCTCGTCCTCCTGACCAAGTTGCAGTCCACTGTACCTGGGATCCACCGGCGGGGCTATGTTGAAGATCAACTATGATGCCTCTGTGAACAATCTGCGGGAGGGAGCAGGGGTTGGCATCGTGGCTTGTGACAACAATGGTGCTACGGTGGCTTGGAAACGGATCCGGATACCACACATTTGCTGCCCTGAAACTGCATAAGCAATAGCAGCCCGTAGTGCGGTGGAACTTGGGCATGAATTGGGAGCTAGACATGTTATAATTGAAGGAGATTGCCTGAGGGTAGTTAACCAACTGCGTGACCACCTTGCTTCATTATCGGCTGCTGGGCACATCATCCAGGAAACAAAAGCCTTAGCGAGTTCTTTTAATTCTGTCTCTTTATGTTTGTTAAACGGTATTGCAATCAGTTAGCACATGCTTTGGCTAACTGTAATTCCTTTTGTGCTGGTACTTCTATTTTACCAGATGATATTCATGGTGTAACCTGATCTCTTTTGGTTGATTAATATAATTATGTGGTTAAAAAAAAAAAAAGAGCTAGCCAAATGTTTTATGTGGGAGATACCATCTAGAATTAACGTAAATTGTAGACTTGAATTATCCTACCTTGAAAATGAATACAAGGAAAAGGTAGTTTAATGGTATACTTGACTGTACTTGTATTTACATGTGTATTGTGGTTATGAAATTCTTGTCACGGGATGCACGTGAAGTACAAATTTAATATCGACTTGATCAAATAACAAGTCGAGTTTGCTAACGATTAAGCTTGTGTTAACTGAGTTGAGCTTTTTTGAAAGATGTTCACAATCAACTTGATTCGTTAACACTCCTAACGACCTCCTTTTACTACATTTTAAGCAGTTGTATAAAATTGTTCATCTCCATTTAACTCAAACATTTCTTACTATCTTCACCACTGAAGTTCGAAGTAGTTGCTACTGCACCTTCTGAAAAATGTTGAAATTAGAGGTCATACATTGGTAGCTAATTGTTATGAAAGGCTTGAACAGTCTGAAAGTTCTTCTTTCTCTTTTATTTTCTTATAGCAAGTTTCGGTAAGTGTCATTTTTACTCTTTTCCATTTAGATACAAATATACTATCACTCCTCTACACTACATGTCTACAACTAAACTACAACATAACAATAACAAGGATATTATAAAATCTTATAGTCATATTATTTGTGATTATATGAATTTTGAAGTAATACGTTAAAAGAAAATTAATTATGTTTTAACTACCATATCATCATATTATTTAAGACATATAGAACTGGAGTTAAATTATCTAAATTCGAATTATGTTTTTGTATATATTTTTCGAATAAAAACGCAACTAAGTTGAACTGGAGTTGTATGATAAACAGCTAGTGAAATGCTGGACTTTTTAACGAATCACATTATATCTAAACTTTGAAAAAAAAAAACCATGAAATTTCCGACTTAATTGGAAACTTCTCAACTTTCATGTTCCATCTACTAGAGTTGGAAGATTGATGTAATTCCCGCTTTTGGAAACTTCCCAACTTCCATGTTCCAACAACGACTCGAGTACCAGTGTCAGGCAGCCATGCAACTCACAGGTCATTCCAAATGAACTCTGCCTACTATTCTTCCCTTGACTGTACTTATATAATTGAGCCATCGGTCACATGTAGCTTATATGTATAAGTTTAGATTATACTAAAACAAAATATATATTATAACGGAAAATACACATTCTACGTAACTTCATAGATCCATCCATTATACTTCATATTTAATATAAAAGAAAAGTAAGTATAGTAAAAATGAAGATTTTTCTAATAGATAGAAAAATTCAGTTTCTACAATAAAGAACTGGTCAGAAACACTACAAACCGATTATAAGACTTTATATAAATGCCCAAATAACAATATATTCTCACATAAAATTTACAAAATTCAACAAATCTTTCCCTCTCTACAAAAACCTTAGAGAGAGAAACATCAAACCCCTCTCTCTCTTTCTCCCTTCCTCCCTCTCTCCACCTCCGCCGCCGAAGACCGGAACCACCGCCGCCCTCTCCCTTCACCGGATCTATTTTCGCCGGAAATTATGGTGCTCTGACACGACTCGCCGGAAAATCTCTCTCTCTCTCTCTCTCTCTCTCTCTCTCTCTCTCAATTTCATCGGTTTTTCAGGAAAGTGGTTATAAGAAGACAATGGGAGTTAAGACAAAGGTGGGGATGAGGGTAAATTCTGTTGATGGATTTGTTCCATCTTA
>JAYMSP010007035.1:0-10612 GCA_036897095.1 Plantago elongata
AGTGGAATTTGTGGTGGTGTTGGCTCAAGAGCAGATTGTATATTCGGTCTTCTTCGACTCTTGCATATTGAGATAGACTTATGGAGGAGTGTGTTATCCTGAGTTAATAGATCATGGGTAAGCAGTTTATAGGATGAATTTGTCATGAGGTTAGCAAGATGTTTCCTTGGCAAGAAGGTCTTGTTAGAATCTGTGTAATTATGAGCTTGGAACAGAGGATTTTGTGATGTAAGTGTGGCACACCCTGGCACACCCTGTGCTGCTATGTACGTAAAACCTTCATAGCCCCAAAAAAAGTTTTGATTTCACTAACTAATCTTTATTATTACACTTTATTACTACTCTATTATTATCTTATTTACTCTTACTGTAACAACCGCAAATTTTGTTACGTATCTAAAAATTAATTTAATTAATTTTATTATTTCGCATGAGCGGAAATATTACGTAAGTATATTGGGTCGAATTTAGAATTTTAAAGCCGAGCGGATTCGACGTTAAATTAAGAATTAGGAATATATCAATAAAATAATAATAATAATAGTAAAATAAAAATTATTTATTTTATTTTTCCTACGGCTCGAGTTCGACTTGAAAAGTGCCCGGAAATCAATTTTACATTTTTCCGGATTTTATTTGCGAGTCGTTTGAAAGCCATAACAATCCAGTTATATATAATAGTGAAAGTACCGGTTTAACCCTAGCCCTTCTTTTTTTTTATTTCCAAGTAAGGGTATTTCGGTCTTTTTGGCATCATCATCTTCCCCAAATCAAATGAACGGCTGCTTCTTCGCCATTTACGCCGCAAAGTGGAAACCGACCGTGCCAAAATCGAGGAGCCGTGTGCCACCGCCAACACCGACCACCTCGAGCCGCCGTGGGGCCCGACCCACGTGAGTATTGCGGCCGAAAAACACGCGTAAGGAGGGGGTGAATCGAGTCATCGCGAGGGAGGCCGAGACGCGGCCAGTTGGCCGACACGCGGCGTGAAACAGCCGAGCTCGCCGCCATTACGCTATAAATACCCCGATCCCTCGCCATTTTCCCTGCACCACTCTCTTCTTCCCGGTTTTCTTCTCGTTCCTCTCTTCCCTGTCCATTTTCTCCTTGCACCACCCATCGCCGCCGTGCTCCGCCACCGACTCCGACCACCGGCACCACCACTGTCGAATATAGTTCCCGGGAAAGAGTCGTTAACTCGACCAAGTATTCCGGTTAATTTCTTAATCGAATTTCGATTAATTTCGAATAGCGAACGGGAAATTAATTAAATATTATTCGCAGACGCACCGCCTCGGCTATCGTTACGCTGCCCGTCAATCGACGCTCGCTCGAAATCTTGGAGGATCCTGACGCACCAGATATATACGGTGAGTGATAACTGGCTTTCGGCATCCACCTTGGGAAAAGCTGTTCTCTTTCAATATCTTCCTATTTCAGTACTCGTTCCTACTCCCTTGCTTGCTTGTTTGATTCTGACCTCGACTAGTACTTATTCCCGACTACTTAACTGAGTGAGTTATAGCTGGCCTTCGGCATCAGGCCCTGGGAAAGTTAAAGTGCTACTGTTCATTCCTTGCAATTTCATACCTATTCCTGTCTACTTACCTGCTTGCCTAACTCTAACTCCGATTACGCGACTACGTCTCGACTGACTACGACGCGACTACTAACTAAGATTATGTGAGTGATAGCTGGCTTTCGGCATCAGGGATTGGGAAAGTTAAAGTGCTACTGTTCAATCTTTGCAATTTCATACCTATTCCTATCTACTTACCTGCTCACCTAACTCTAACTCCGATTACGCGACTACGTCTCGACTGACTACGACGTGACTACTAACTATGATTATAGTGAGTGATAGTTGGCCTTCAACATTAGGCCCTGGGAAAGTTAAAGTGCCTCCTTTCATTTTCAATTCCTTTACCTGTTTACCTGGCCTACTGTCTAACTTTGACCGCGACTACTCAACGACGACCGACCCCGACCCGTTTACCGATTTAGTTGACTGACTATATTACTTTAGACAACCTGTATTATGGAACCGTATCGGTATTGACTTGAACCTAGTTACTAGTTTGTACTGTACACTGAAACCGTGCTATTGATCCCCGTTGCCAACTCTGACCCTGTTTACTGATCATGTCACTGATACTGTTACTGATCTTGTTTACTTATATTGTTCCTGATCCTGCATATTAACCATGTTTTCCTGATCCTCATGAACTGCATTGCACGAAAACTGTTTTCTTGAAAAGGCAACCACACACTAAAACTGTTTGGGAAAACCGCACTGATCGACACTGTCGGCATACTGTTACTGATGTTGGGTGATGTCACTTGCAGCGATACTGTCACTGGTCATTCGGCAGTCGCTAAGTGCCATGCGGAGCAAAGCGCTACACCGTGTAACCGCGGTGTGGGCACCTCTTGAGTCCGTAGGGGCCACCTCTAGAGGACTAGCCTATAATGACACCATACGATTACTGTTACTGTCGTTAGGTGATGTCACCTGCAATGATACTGTTCCTGATACTGTTACTGGTAACGGTTTCCCCATTGTTCAAAAATAACTGCCTGATCAACGTGTGTGTTGGTTTACTGAATTATTGCATTTCATACGCATATTCATGCATGCCTGACTATCCTCACTGAGTCCTAGTGACTGACACTCTCCCTGTTTTAATAATCCGCTTTCCCAGATTTTGAGCACGAAGACTGGCTTGGGTAGAACAGACAGACGGACTTGACTGGTCTCCGCTGCTGGAATATTAAGTTTAAATGTGTGTTCTGTTTTTCTGTTTTAACTTATCCCGTACATTTGGTTTGTAACGGATAATATTTTGATATTTTAATAAATGTGTATTTGGAATATTCGGCACAACCATTGACGTCAGATCAAGATCCGGAGCGCTACACTTACAGACTTAATCATTCACTTATAATTAATTTTATTAATATACTATCACGTAGAAATTAAATATTTAACTAACCTTCATCTTCACTAAGAAAAAGTAGCTAGCTTCTGAGGATGTTTTTATTAAAAGCTTATGATGTACTGAAATAGTGCATTGGCACCAGTCAACTAATACAATGTTTAATCAATTTGATCGATTCATTTTAGCCATAACTAACATATTTTAGGTATTTGCACATTATATGTTTTAGTTTATATTGCAACACGTATTCCAAAGCAATAATCATACACCGGATTAAATTAATTCTTATAAATAATGGGCATTGCGCTTAGTGCGGTGCATCAACTCTAGTAACTTAAAATAAACTTAAGAGGAAAGTAATTTATGGTGATATTTAATCCTATTGTCACCTAAAATTTATCATATAAAACTTATTTATTTGTAGTGTTGGGGCTCGATCGATTAGTGGTTAGATCGTTAGAGTTGAAGTAATGTAAACTTAAATATGATAATCAAATCCATTTAATTCGTCTACTTGATACTATTTTTCTTAGAGGGTGGCTCTCTTAAAGGTGTTTTTTACATCCATAAGATTCGAACTCGAAAATTTACTCAAGTGAACTCTAATTCCCTTACCAATTGATCGGTCTTTCCTTTTCTTGTTGCATTCCCTTTCTCTTAACAAGTCACTTGGATTGAATACCTGGGAAATATAAATACTAGAGTTTATACTTCCCTCGAAATATACTCAAGCCGAAGAAAGCTTAATACAGAAGAACTGAAAAAGCTGATCAAGAAGTATGATTTGGCATGTTACTTACTTGGAGTAGAATAAAAGCAAATATTTGTAGTTTTACAGCCATTCCATTCCATTCCCCCCATACCTGATAATGTTAACATCAACTTTTCATTTTATTGCTTTCGACTCCACCTTACCCAACTCCTGACAGTACCTTCTCACCTTACACAACAATTACCGCATTAATTCCAACATTCTATCACATAACATGTAAAAACACTACAATCCAAATGCTATATTGAAGGTATACTCCCTACATTGCCATTTTTGTTTACCTACCCTGGGGCGCGATGGACTCTTCCAAGCCAGATTTTGCACAGAAGTTGCTCACTGATCTTCGTCTGCGTAAGGAACGGATGGCTGCAGCTCAGACATCAAGCAGAAACTCTGCCCAGATCATGTCTAGAGGTATTAAGTATTTTTTTTCTTTTCTGTTTTCTTTCACTGCATGATGAGGTTATAATGTCAAGATTCAAGAACCAACTGTTGACATAATTACATTAATTTGAAGTTATTTGAACCTTGATGTGATGTTATTTTAGGAAGAAACATACGTGAATAAAAATATGAAGTTACAAATTTCTGAAGTGTGAGTATATACAAAAGATTCTGTTTGAAATTTTAACTTCAACTTTTAGAACTACTGGTCCATTGAGTAAGTTGAAACAATTGGTTCAATTAATATAATTAAAATGTTGCAAAGCTAAGGCATAATCTGAAAATTGTTGTTAAAATATATTATTGCATACCCCATTAATTAAGGTCATAGTTTCTTACAGTAGTTTCATTATAGATGCATGATGCTGATACTTCTATATACTGAAACTTACATGTCAAGTTACACTGTTTCTGTCTTATATCTGATGGGATACCAGAGAAGCATGGAAATTCTGTCGGGCAGACTTACACAGGTTCAAAGCGATCGAATGCAATACAGTCTGTCCCGAGAGGAGCAAATATGAATGGAAGGTCTAGTAGGAGTAGCAGAGGAACCAGTTCTGCAGAACCTTCGAACCAGATCGTTCTCTATGAAAGAGGACAAAACACGGGACAAGTCAAGGATCTGTCAACGGCTATTGCTTTCGCTTTTGAGAATAGTGGAAACCTATTGAAAATTGGAGCTGCTGGAAGTATCCCTCTTGTGAATTTTCTGAATCGTTTTGGTCGGAAATCCATGGACTTCAGGAAAATGGATGTAACAAGCTTTGACAATCATAGTCTCCCTACAGTTTCTCAGCTGCATATCACTGAGATATCGAAAGGCATACAGAAGATTAACCGGATCTTGAGAGTTAGCACTAATGGCATTGACAGGAACTCGTTCGAAGTTGGAAAAGAGCTGTTGAATGGATCCATTGATTTGGAAGAGTCCCTTAGATTGCTTGTCAACTTGCATGATAGTTCAGCTTATGTGAGTGGTTATCAGCAGAAGAGTCGGATTAAGTTTCTCGACGAGGATGAGGACAATCAGGAAGAGAACGATAAAACTGCGGAACACAGACAGTTGAGTCGACGAAAGTACTCCTTTGATAGTACTCCCATAAATACAAGTATCATCCAAGGTCCGACGAAAAGTAGTAGTAAAAGGCGACAAGACGATAGTAACAGGAAAATAGTTGCTCATCAAAGATCCAAAAGCTATGACTATAGCTCTTTGACAAAAGTGAAGAAAAATAACAACTCGGGATCGACAAGTTCCACACAAGAGAAGGGAAGAGTTTCAAATGTCATAGCTAAACTTATGGGACTTGAAGAACTTCCACGGAAGGAACACTCCACGGCCAGTTTGCAACTGAAAATAATGAATGGAATGAATGAAGGGTCAGAGAGGAAGGTTTTAGGAAGTGGTGATAGAGATAGCAGAACAGGCTACAAAGATTCAAATCAAGCTAACAATTCATCTGTAATCAGGGACGCCAGGTTTCAGCATAAGCCTGAAAAGATTCGAGAAACAGTAGATCAACGCTCTACAATGGCTTCGGAGGGAAACATAATGCGGGAAGACTTGAATGTACAAGCAAATGGCAAGTACGCAGTATTAGCAGCTGCCAGATTGCATAAGCAACTAAACCATGACATTGCGTCGAATCAAGTAGAAGGCTTTCAGAACGGAAATTATGAGAGGGAACAGAAATTTTTTAAGGCAAAGGAGAGAAAGGGACCGATCTTGAAAAGTGATTCTCTGCAGATGTCACATAGAATGAAAAATCTTGAAAATGCATATGGGCAGCATAACAAGACTAAACAAGGTGAAAGTGACGAGACGAATGCAAACAAGGACATTTCAATCAATCAGCATGCACGTGTACAGGTTTCAGGACATAAAAAAATTCGGGATTCAGAACGTAAACAACTGGCTGAGCAGAAGGATAAGCAGCCCGAGAAAAGAAATCTCTTGAAACACAAGCGAGAGAATGATAAAGAGGAATCCATGATTTCATCCAAATCGAAGAAAATGGGTTCTAGAGATGAGAAGAGGAAAATCTTACATGATATATCCTCACCTGGTAATGCGAAAACGACAAAATCATTTGAAAAGGTCCAAAAGACAGACGGAAAAATTAGGGATGATGCTAAAACTATCAAAACACATGAGGAAGAAGATCAAAGTCAGAATATATCTCCTGAAAAATTGCACCTTGACGTAAAAGAAGAGCGTGGTGACCTGTTGAGGCAAGAGAAGCCAATACCAGTCTCTCGGAATATCATTTCTCAGAAAGTTGAGTGCAGATTGAAGATTGATGCAGTAGTGACGAAAAGATTTGCATCTGTGAGCCCAAAATCTGTAAAATTGTCTGCTAGCATGCTCCAGGACTTTGAACGGCATATGCGTAGTAAAACTGACATCTCCAAAAGGAAAGAGGAACAAAGTGAAATCAAGGACAAGGATGAAGCTATTATCACAATAAATTCATCAGATATCAGTACCGAAACACAGAAGCAGCTAGTTGAAACAGAGAATGAAACCAAACAGGCGAGTAAAGTTAACAGTTTGTCGATGGAAGATGAGTGCCAGGCTCAGAACGCCCCAATCTTATCAGCTATAAATGACAATGTAAGCTTGCAAACTAAGTATCATTCTTGTACGGTTTAATCAGTATGCGTCAGTTCATATATATGTACATATTGCTCTTTTGCAGTGCAATGATGACACAGAACCTGAAGAAGCATCTGCTCACCCCCAAACGGTGGACCAACAGCCTGAATCTAGAGATGAACAAGGACTCAAACAGTGTGATCAAACTAATGGTGTGCATAATTTTAGTACTATCTATTATTTTTCAATTTAATCTTCTGTAATGTTGTTTATTTAGAAACATAAGAAAACAATCCAATTCATTTGCAGGAAACTATGAAGAAAAAACAGAACTCTACAATTTTATAGAGAACAATTACAAGCACTTTCAGACCGAAGGAAGACAAGATAATCTGACAGAACAAGAGAAAGGGTTGAAGGAAACAGTAATCAAAAGCCAATTGTTCCTTCACACAGCAGAGGCACTTTTCAAGCTGAATATACCAAATATCTTGCTTCATGTCAGTGACCATAACAACGAACCAACTAGCACTGAGCTTGTATTGGACTGTGCATATGAGATAATGAAAAGAAAGGCAAGGAGACACGAAGCGACATTTCATCCTTACATGAAAACCAGCATAAGTTGCAAGAAGTTGACTTCATTAGATGACCTGGTGAAGCAGCTATGCAAAGACATTGAAGCATTGAAGTCATGCGGAGGAGATGGGAATGATGTAGCAGAATGCTTACACACAATGCTGAACAATGACATTATTGATAAGGAACCGGACATCAACAACATGTGGGATTTCGAATGGAGCAACATGAAGTCTGTTTTTCTTGAGAAAGAAGATGTGGTGAGGGATGTGGAGAAACATTTGTTGAATGGATTGCTGAACGAAATCACCAGTGATCTTTTGCTTGTACATGTTTGTGCTTGATTTTGTTTTCTGTATAGTTTGTATGGATTTTGAGTGGATGATCACTAAACTGTAAAGGAATGCTTTATCTATATGAGGTTAAAGCCTTGAAAGGAATGACTTGTATTAGTCTTTGCAATTTTGTCCCAACTACTATAAGAAGGAGAGGATTCTACGAGCGACTGTCTCTTTAGTCTTCTCTCTGAACCAACACCAACATCATAACACATGAATAGTGAAATTCCCTTAATGGTTTGGATTTTGATTTAAAATATAAAATAATAATCTCCTAGTAATTTAGTTCTAGTGTAGTTGGTTCATGACATGATATACTCGTTGTATATGATCTCAAATGGTGAGAATATTAGTTAATTTCCCCTAGTAGAGCATTAACTTCTTACATGTCATCAATGAACAACACCCTGATAATTAAGGTTGCATTTGTGTCTTGTGCTGATTTTGTTCTAGTTTATGGCATAAAAAACTGTACCATTTACTCTCTTAAAGTGCAAACTGGCTCTACTCAAATCAAACAACTTTTCCTCATGACCCTGATATTAATTTACAGCATTCTCATTCCAAGCTCAGTGTGAAGGAAGTGGAGCAGGCGAAGGGGACTTTGCGGCGATAGTGCTGAAGAAGTGGTCTGCAAGAACAACATTTGCGGCATCAGAAGGATGAAATGCATCCCAGAATACGTACTCACTCCGATTTGTGCACAACTTGGAGTTAGACAGACAAAGGCCTCCTAGTTTTGTGTCCACTTTGCAGCATGATGTGTTTGACACCTTAAAACCTGGATACATGGGAATAACACAGAGGAACTCAATTTTTGTTATTTCATATATAGAAGAAAAATGTTCTAACCAATTAATAAAACGGACCGTATGCAGTTGGGTTTTCGATCAAATTAAGAACTGCTTCATAAGTGTCCGCGAATGTTATCTGTGTGGAAGGGAGATGGTTATTGAGATTCGCGATCAGCTTCTGTACTTTGGAATTGAATTCTTGAACATACAAATTCACTTGGCTCAGGCATTGACCTCTACCCGATTTCACTCTCTGGGAGGGGATGCAACCAAGTGGACTCAGACCGTGAAACACCATTTTTCTTGCACCAAGTTCGTAAAGCCTCTGATATCAAAGGATTCATGGGTTCAGTCTAGTTATAAGGGCACATTGCACGAACTGTTTTGATAGATTAAAAAGTGTTATTTACCACAAGTTGTTCCTCTAAGGTAGTCATCAGCAGTTGCACAAACTCATCATGTGTGTATTGTTGTGAGTCTGCTAGAAATGGCTGCAGAAAATTGTTCACGTAGTCGTTGCTACCTGCCAGATTTTACATTGTTTACATTATTGCACTGAAATGTGGAGAAGAGAGATGTTTTATTTCAAGAAATTACCGATGCCTATAAAATACACGGCTTGAGCTAAAAGTTTCTTTGCTGCCTCTTCTCCTATTTTGACCTTGATTACTTGCGTCGTGTTCTCAAACTTGGTGATCTGATCATCGAATGATAACCTCTGTATCTGTCATACAACACGTAAATATGATCTGTTTAGCAAGTATTAATACAGTGGTATATAATGCAGGCAATATTTGCAAGAAGGATGATTTACAAAGTAAAGCCCTGTGTCATTCAGAATTCCTGCTCCACCAGAAGCATAGTTTACTCCTTTGAGAAGTGCATCATCGTTTGCTGCCAGTGAAAGATACGGAGGCGGTGGTGGAATCCCTAGCTTGGCAGCTGAACATTCACAGGCCAAAAAATGTTACACTACATTATCTAACCAAGAGTATGCAGTTGATAATTAGAAGAATAGGATAATCTGTATATATACATATGATATCGCCAATTGTTCTCCCGTTTGTGAATCTTCCAGTAGCCTGTCCATCTTTATAGTCGATGCCGTAGTATGGGAAGTTTGATTTTGCAAGAGAGAGTGTGAGGTAGTTGTTGTTCCCGACTTCTGTCAACGAGTCGCCAAAGATAAATGTGACCAGCGACGCTGATGATGGCGTGACTAGTACTATAAATATAGTGATGATCAGTACTGCAAAGTTCATGCTGATGTATTCCATATCTTGCTGGTTATCTTTTGGAGTGACAAATATTTATAATGGTAGCAGAGTTAGATGAATTTTCAGTCATGCCTAGTTTCTCAAGTTTCAGACAGTAGGTAGTGTTTTCCCAAATTGTGAAAGAATGGTAATAGTTTAATTTATTGAATCTGCAATTGGATTCTTGAGATGAAATGCATCTGTGATTCATATCTGCCAACATGGTTGTTGGTCATTTGACTCATTTCTCTTAAAATTGTTGGCCAACCCAGTTCTGGAAACTTTCATCTAGTGGTTTTGTTAATGATATTGTTTTTCAACTGTTTCAGATTAAATATTAAATTTTAACTTTTTTACAATTAACATTTTCAACTTTCACTATAATTTCATTTTAAATGTAATATTCAACTAAATTATATTATCTACGGTACAAACTCAACTTTCCAATTTACTTTTTAGTGCCTCTCCTACTCAATTTTTTATTCTTATTTTGAAAAGCTTAAATAATGTTAGAAAATAAATATGCAATAGTTAATATTGAATTAGACTCTTATAAACTCAAATGATTTCGAATTTTCTAAAAGCTTCTTTTTATTGTATAAATATATAAT
Organism: Plantago elongata; assembly: GCA_036897095.1. NCBI lineage: Eukaryota > Viridiplantae > Streptophyta > Magnoliopsida > Lamiales > Plantaginaceae > Plantago > Plantago elongata. The sequence continues at coordinate 10,333 of JAYMSP010007035.1, forward strand.
TGTACTTTCTCATTTATCATATTAGAATAAATTCTATTTTATTTATCTTAATACGTTATAAACATCACTAAAGTGTTCAACTGAGTTATTAAAATCCTACCCGCACAAATAGAAGATCGTAGCCAGCATCCGTCGACAGAAACCAAAAATCTCAATTCAATGATTCAATCCACATGCAACTACGAAGGTAAATAGTAATCTGTTTGGTAATTGCTATTTTTGTATGCATGCTTATGTGCATCATGTATGTATGCGGCTAGTATTGGGGGGGGGGGGGTTT
>JAYMSP010007036.1:0-10612 GCA_036897095.1 Plantago elongata
CCCCCCCTTTCCCAAAATAAATTAAAATTATTTTTTCATAGGTAATTTTTTTGAAAATTTAGGATTTGACCATATATATGTACTTTTTCGCCCCTTCCCCTTTGAGGTACATATATGTCGTCCGCCCCTTGAATTCACCACTTCTTTTCACGACCCAAGTCCACTTCACTCCAGTAATTTTAAAGACTCCTATAGTTTCCGAATGGAAAATTGATGGCCGAAGAGTCTTTAACCTAAATTCAAAATATATACCCCATAACACAACTTCAAACCTAACAAAATGATAAAATTTGTATTATAAAAAAACAAATAGTATATGAAACGTACAATAAAAAAGTAAAAAGATTATATACTAGAGTGAATATATATAGTAAAAGGTGGAAAAAGACTATATATTTGGTGTAAAAAATTGAATATGAACTTTATGTCTAATGTATCAATATAGAATAATGATAAAATGTTTTTTTAATTGAAAATTTTGCTCCAGCAATCAAGTTGGAGGTAAAATTAAAAAAATTATAAAAAAAACGTTGATTCATAGAGTGTAAATTAGTGTTTTTCGAACCAAACTGAGAGTATTTTAATATTCGAGCTCGAGCTCAAAATCAACCGGCTCGTTAACAAAAAGTTAAAAAACAAGCTCAAACTCGAGTAACATGTAACGAGCTCAAACTTAATATACGAGCTTTAACGAGTTTTATCCATGCAAATATTAAAAATATGTATAAAAGATTATAATTTATTAAAATAATTACTCTTAACGAGCTTTATCGAGTCGATCTCGACTCAATAAAGAAATGAATATGAATTCGGACTCGAGCTCGACTCAAAATAGCTTATCGAGATAACCCTCGATAAAGCTCGGCTCGCATAACAACACTAGTATAAATGTAGAAAACTGTTGTATCATAACGTGTAAATGTATAATTTTTAAACTTAATATTTAACATTTAGTGTAATGATATATAATTTTTCGTTGTATTATAAAACGTAAATGACAGAATGATTTTTTCAGATTTGAAAATAGTAGATGCCCGAATTCATCCATTTTTTCTACACAGTTGATTCGAAAGGCCACCTCTTACACTATTTGGGCCAAATCTACAAGAAGAGGACATAATGAAATTTGTAGGCCTCACATGTTAGTGGGCCACAAATACGATCCGGCTGCTTTCATTTCTTGTCATCGCCTCCTTCTTCATCCCATGATGAATTGATGAGGATGATCTCATCCAGTACTTCCAATCCATCCATAACCAGAACCTTTCTTTTACCGCCATTCTCCATTAATTCACCTTAACAAACCCATACTCACACACTCACTCAACTAATTACATTTATAACCAAAAGAAGGCAAATATTAATCATCACCACCAACTATCATTAATTAATCCTCATCAGTATCCCTCACTTGTCACCATTTGTCCCTTCCTCGTTTATACCATTCATAAAATCTCCATTTCCCAAACTCCCACACACACAAAATGGACCCGGCCCGAAAGCTCCTCCAGTCCACCGACCCGACCACATACGACGGCATTTCCAGCGACCCAATCTTCAACGTCTCGACCGCTAAGCGACCACTCAGCTCCAACACACCCTTCGACTCATCTATGGCACTCACAATCCTCGTCCTCCTCACCGCCCTCTTCTTCATGGGCTTCTTCTCCGCTTATCTCCGTCGCTACACGACCGACAACAACAACAACAGCGACCAACCACCTTCCCAATCGCAACCCGGTCGCAAACGCGGCCTCGACCAGAAACTGATCTCGTCACTGCCGATCGTGGCCTACGGGAAGGCCGCGAAGCACCCGATGATTGACGACTGTCCGATTTGCTTGAACGAGTTCGAGGAAACGGAAAGCGTTAAGCTCATACCATACTGTGGTCACGTGTTTCATCCCAGCTGTGTCGACACGTGGCTGTCGAGCCACGTGACGTGTCCTTTTTGCCGCTCGGCTAAGTTGTTTAAGGATAATCATGTCGGATCGGACGGTGGAAGTCCGGACACGTGGAGGGATGTGGAGTGTGCGATGGAGCGGAGGAGTACGAGTTTGTGACATTTTAGGGGAAGAGTGTGTGTGTTGTTATTTACTGGTGGGACATTGAATTTGACTTGGATGTATGGGCGTTTTGGAAGGTTTTAGTAGTTTATGTGGAAATTAATGCTCTTTAATTAGTGAAGCATAAACTTGTACTGCTAATGTATCTTTCTTCAACTGTGTTCAAAGATTTGATTTCGACAACAATATTGGATATCGTGTAGTTCAGATTAAGCACATGACTTCGATATGCTTAGATTATGCGTACGGAGTGTTTAGATATGAATATGAATCGATATGCTTAGATAATACGTACGGAGTGTTTAGATATGAATATGAATTGAGTAAACTTAGGCTGAAAATTAATTTAGTTAAGTTCACTTCAATTAATTTCGATTTAATCATAATTTATAATTTACTTTAGTTCACTCTAATTTCGTTGAATAAATTTCAGTTGAAAATAACATAGTTCAAAAGAACATAATTTTAATTACAGTTTCATTATTTACATAAATATTGCACTTACGGATCAATAATATCTATGAAATTTGATCAAGCTAAAATTTTCTAACTCTCCTGCTGGTATCTTTGTGGATAATTAGGATTTGTTTTCGTGATACGTTCCTTTCCGTTTCATATTGAGGTCAGGTAATAATCTAGCACGTGCTAGCAAAGCACACAAACAATAAAGATGATGGCAATTCGGTTTTGCAACTAGACATTGTGATGTACTAGTAATTCTTTTGGCCTTTCAATGCAAGATTTAATTCTGATTTTAGAGAAAAGGAAAAACTAAAGAATCTCTGTAAATTAAATTAGAGCCATGCCTAATTTGGCCAACTAAGTCGGACCTCTTTGGAATTTGAGTAAAAATACGAATTGTGCAAAAACATGTAAAATCAATTCATACATTACTCCTCTCTTATAAACCTTAAAAATACAACCAACACAATATCATTTTTGAAATCCAATCACAAATTCATAGACCACAAAACCTAAAAAGCAATAATAATTCAACCACTATTCTCTCCGTCCCATCAAACTTTATATATTATGATTGACGTATAATTTTATGTGAAAAATGAAAGTAATAATAAAAAATAAATAATATTGCGAAAGATGGACTTTTAATGACAAAATATATAATTTTTGTGTATAGTTTGTATTGTTTATTAAGTTTATGGGGTAACTTTATTTTTTAATAATGTATAAAATTTAGTGGGACAACTAAAAATGACAAATGTATGAAATTTACTGAAATTGAGGAAGTATGAGTTAATCAAAATCCAATATCTATAAACTCAAAAAACAAATCAAGGGTAATAAAATAAACGAAAAACAACACAATAAAAATACACTATTCATCACACTTAATATAAATAAATAAATAGTATCTTCAAGGACAAGAGCCCGTAGTCTCTCTTAATCTTAATCATCAATATCCACATCACAGAAAACCGTCTTAAAACTCTTGGACTTATCAACCGGAACGTGTAACGAGTCACAAGTTACCTCAAGCTCACGATGAATTTTGAAAATTCCAACCTTGAACCGGATTTTAGCATCAAATCTCAAGTCCAAGTCCACATAACCCGAGTCCCGCTCCTTATGCAATTTCTGGGCCTCAGGCCCACCAATGTCACAATCTTTTGCCACCAAATCCAAGTCCAAATTATTCACTTCTCTCTTACGTTGGTAGAAGGGGTGAACGTATGTCGTCGCCAGCTCCTGATCCGCATTTGCATGCCACACCGTTACGTCAATCTTGTCGTAGTAAATTGACACTCTCCTGTTCGGATTGTGAGCTCGTAGTAGGAAATGGAAATTCGCATCGAGTTGGTTGCTTTTGGTTAAATTGTACCCATTAATGGACGCGTCTTCAATAGAGTACCTTAACTTCTTAGGTCGGACTACTAACCACGTGATGAGGGTTGCTAGGCCTAGTAGGACAATGAGAAAGAGCACGACGAAGCAAATGTACTTGCACAATGAGGGCTTCTGGCGCGGTGGTGGTGGTGGTGGAGCTAGGCCACGTGTTTGAGTTGGTGGGGCCATGGTGGATGGAAGTGATTACTTGGTGTTTCTTTGGTTGCTTGGTTTGTGATTTGGTATGGATAAGTGAGGAATAGTTATATACATGTAGAATGCGGAGAATGTTTGTGTGATTGGAAAAACACAGCTAGTTTTTAAAAGATTTATATGCTTTATGGGTTTCTTGGATGGAACTCAAGATATCTTTGGGTTTGTTAATTTAGATGTAGGAAAGGGAAATGGATAGTCTGCAAATGCATATTCTTGTCTTGCCTAGCTTGAAGTACTTTTCTTGGAAATTTGGAATCTCATGCTTAATTGGTGTATTCATCTTGCTTAATGGTCAAGATATACTAAAACCACCTCTAAAGTTGTTCCATCTCCACTTGGTTGAATTTCCGCTTATTAATTACAACTCCAGAATATATTTACGTGATTGTTTAGTAAGTAATTAAAAGTATAAAAATATATTTTAAAACATATAAAAGCATTAGTTTTTCATGATTTTAATCGTGAGCCAAACCGACACTTATATTGATTCTTATATTGATCCTCTAAGTTAATTCGGTCTTAAACTGCTATAAATATTCCTCTCCGCATGTTCCGGACTAATCGATGTATTGTTACGTGCTGACCGTAAAACTACCAACTCACATATAAGGACCAATCTTTATCTTATACTCAATTTGTACTAGGCTCAACTTACTATTTGATATTTTGATCGAGGTCTAAACTTACCAAGGAATAACTTTTAAGTTTGAGTTCAAATTAATCACACACACATATAATACATTTAATGTATTTAAAAATATATAATGCCGATATAAAATGTAATAACATGATTTTTTTAATTATCATACCAATATCATTCATGATTACTTTGTAGACGGAGGTGTAAAGCGCTCGGAAAAGAGTCAAATATAATGTTGAGAGTGTAGACACTCAGACTCTATAATAGAAAATTAGGGTTTTGATTTGGGGGGCACCAGCGACCTGCAAGACAACACGAAAAAAAATGATGAAACGTAAGATTCGAAGGGGACATCTTTGTGGTGCCGACCGAGAGGACTCCGACGCTCAAGCTAGTGAGTCTGGAAGAAGTGAAATAAACTGTAAATAAAGAAAGTGATATCCTGATTAAGATGGTGTAGCTCTTTCGGCGGCTAGGAGGAGTCAGCTAGATGATCGGTCGGCTAGGTGGATGGTTGAATGGACTAGGTGAGGTCGGATGGACGTTAGAAGATGCGTTGATGGTGATTAGAAGATGCAGTGATGGAGGTTATGGAAGATGCAGTGATGGAGGTTATGGAAGAGATGGTGTTCAGAACTCAAGTATGGAGGAGACGATTGCAGAGAGAGCTTTAGTTGCTAGGGTTTTGCTAGTACATGTCCTTTTGTGTTTCTCTTCTCCTCCTTTTATAGATGTAGTTGTAGCATCTTCCAACTGGTTGATCTCCATAATCCCTTATTCGTCGGGATTTAATTGGAGAAGTATTCTACATCATCTCCAAGTCTTGGTAACCGACTCACGGAGTAGTGGAAAATCATGAAGCGGCTCCCACCATTAGGTACATTCATTTAGCCCTTGGACTTGTGCTGATTGTTCCACTGCATCTTAGATGAGCTGCTCAATTTGATGGATTGGTCCAAGTAAATTGGTCATGACGTACTGAGTGATTATTGGATTGTTCCTGCCCATTAATTGAAGCCATCATGTAGATGAGTCATTGTTGGTTATGCCAACTTGATTTAACAATAATCGAAAGTCCACCTAGATTTGAATAGTTTATCAAGTAATTGGACTTTGTCTAGATGTGTCCAAACAATTGGGCCGGTTTTAATCGTAAATAAGTCCAAAGCGGATTTTTACAAGAACAGTTTGTCCCCCACTCTTCAAGTCGAGTTTGTCGAGTCGGAGAGTATTTGTCTATGTCGGAAAAAATGAAAATATTGGAGCGTTATAATCACTTGTTCGAGATAGAGTCGATAGTTAACTCGTACGAGTCATTTAAGTCAGTTTGGAAGCAAAGTGGGCTTGTCGATAGGAGCAATTAATCGTATCTGGTCCAAAAGCCCATGTTTCATCAAAATCCTACAATTGTTTGGCTTGTTTCCAAATCAGATACAACGGCTGCATGTCGTCTTCTTCCTCGGTTCTTTCACAAAATCCACAACCTGTTTTTTTTCTCACAATTCCTTGAACCAAATCGATATTGGTTTCTTCTCATTGCTTGGTCGGTATCTTGAAATGGAGAAGGGAGACGACCGGAAGCCACAAGGAGAGTGGATCTCAGAGTTTGCGACGATTTCCAATCATTTTCTGGTCAATGGCGGCTTGGCAGCGACCGAGGTCGCGCATTGCTCACTGTACGGCGCGTCACAGTTTAGATTGGAGATGGAGCTCAGACTGAGAGCACGAGGGGGTGGCAATTTTCAGTTTGATTGGAGCTGGTGGCCGAGAGGGATACGACATAGCATGGAGGAGCCGGTTCAATTTTTGCACGTTTTTCGGTGAGGTGGAGCTGCCTGAGGTGATTACGTTCGTTATTCGGGTCCGAGAGCTGAGCAAGGGGGCGAAGTGTTGGAGTTTTTCCGATGGAGTTGGAACTCCGTTGCGGGTCTGTCCGAGTTCTGCATTTTTCGACGAATGTAGTTGTGTGGTGGCCGGAGTTTTAATTGGTTGGACTGGTTGTCTCCGATTCTCTGAGCTTGGCCGATTTACTGGCGAGTGGAGCAGGGAGGTTGGTTTGTATGAGTTTTTTGGAAGCGGCAAAGTTGTTTGCCCTTGCTTTCTGTAGACGATAGTGCTCATAGCTCGGTATGTTCGATTGTTCTTACTGCACTCCTTATTTTGCAACGGTTCTTAATCTTAGTTCGTTATTTCTATATGTCAAAGTTATAGTATTTTGGACTATCTAGTTGTTGTTGTTCTTCATCTGGTTGTAGATTCGTTTTGCCTCCGAGAATTTTCGGATTTGTTACTCATCTTTGAATTTTGTTTTTTTGGCTTGGGTGTGTAGTATCTGCGTAGACTGAATTGTTTCCTAACTTTGATTGTAGATGTCAAGAGTACTTGCTTTGAGTTTGTCTAGGATTGGAAGTATGCTAATGGTAGTGTTCTAATTTTTTTTAGAACAACAGTTAATGAGAATTGATCAACATTTAATTGTCTTGATCAATGGGAATTGTCTTAGCTAAACAAGGTGTGCTGATCAGTGACATTTTCTAGATTCTGGAAGAATTCAGTTTCGAGCAGAGTAAGCTTGCTTCTTCGTTCTTTTGGTTTCATTTTAAGCTTGCTGCCTTTTGCTATTGGAGTAAAGGCTTGGAGTCGAGATGCATACTTCGAAAAATATTTGAGGAACATCGATTTCGTAATCGAGATTTGATCTAAAATATTTTAAAATGTAGCAGGTTTTCTAAATTGTGTTGGAATCTTGTACTGCTTCTTGATATTTGTATAGTGTTTGGATCTCTGTTTGTAAGTTATTGGAGATTTTGAGATTATTTTTAGCTTGGAATTTGTATGCTATTCCAAGTCTTTTGAGTGTAGTATCGTTTATTTTCATATGTTCGTTGATGAAATGTTCTTCTTTCCTTCGTCTCATTTTAGTCGTTGATAGCATGAATTATAATCTTCTCCATAAGAAAATCTAGTTTTCTTGTTACAAATGCATGTTGTAAGGAATTGGGACGTGATTTTCTTCGTAGGAAAATCTTGTTTTATGCTAGAATGCATGTATAGGAATTTCCTTCGTGGGAAAATCTATTTTTCCGATAGAGACATATATAATTATGGACTTGATCAATTGGCATAATTTTGGATTTTAGACAAGTAGTCTTTTGATATGGATAATAGATGCAGGCATGTAAGTAGTACACTTCCAGCTTCATTGATGTAAATAAGAATTTAGATTTAGTATATGATAATGTTAGATATGTCGACTGTACCATCTCAAATGAACACCATCATTTGAGAAGATGGGCGCCATCTTTTTGGGAGGTTGGGCACTATATTTTTGAGAATTTGGATGCCATCTTTTTGGTAAGTTGGACTCCGTCTTCTTGATAAGTTGGGCGCAATCTTTCTGATAAGTTGGGCATCATCTTCTTTAAAAGATGGCACTATCTTTTTGCTATCCTTTTGAGAAGGAACCATTTTTTTATAGGAAGGAATCATCTTTTTGATAAGATGGGTACCATCTTTTTGAAAAGTTGGTACCATCTTTTTGAGAAGTTGGTACCATCTTTTCGATAAGTTGGGTACCATCTTTTTGATAAGATGTGTACCATCTTTTTGAGGGGTTGGTACCATCTTTTTGATAAGATGGTTACCATCTTTTTGAGAAGTTGATACAATCTTTTCGATAAGTTGGGTACCACCTTTTTGATAAGTTGGAACCATCTTTTTGGTAAGTTGGAACCATCTTTTTGAGTAGTTGGAATCATTTTTTGGAGGAGCGTGTACCAACTTTTTGAGGAACGAGTACCATCTTTTTGATAAGATGGGTACCGTCTTTTTGACGAGCGGGTACCATCTTTTTTAGAAGCTGGAATCATCTATTTGAGAAGAAGGTGCCATCTTATTGAGGAGCGGGAACCATCTGTTTGATGAGTGGGTACCATCTTTTTGATAAGATCTTTTTGAGAAGCTGGAACCATCTTTTTGAGAAGAAGGTACCATCTTATTGAGGAGCGGGTACCATCTTTTTGATGAGATCTTTTTGAGAAGCTGGAACCATCTTTTTGAGAAGAATGTACCATGTACCATCTTTTTGAGGAGCTGGTACCATTCTTTTAGGTGCTAACACCACCTCTGTGAATGTTGGACATCATCTATTTAGATGTTGCCATCTCTTTAGATGGATACACCATCTCTTTAGATGATGTACTTCATCTCTTTAGGTCTTTAGACGGTTCCATTTTATCTAGATGATATCTCTTAGGATAGATGGGGATGTGGAGATGATGTAATTTATTTAGATGGAGATGGGGAGATGATGCCATCTCTTTTTAGATATTATATATGACATCATCTCTTTGAATCTTTAAATGCTGCTATTTATTTAGCTGCTATCTCTTTTGGATAGATGGAGACAAAAATATGTTGCTATCTATCTAGATGTCGCCATCCTTTTAGATGAGGAGATGTCGTTATTACTTAGATGCCCCCATTCCTTTTGTGTAGATTTTTTTGTGATATCCTTTCTTTCATCATCTTCATCTCTGATCATGAAATTTTGTTGGGCCTCCATGTATGAGTTTTGTGTATTTATAAAGCATGTTCTTGTTGTTTGCTAACTTGCACATGTTTAGTTATTGTGGCTGCGTGTTTGGATTTTAAACGTTTTATATGGTTGAAGGGGCATCCTCTAGTTGACCTTTGGTATCCTTTGGAGGCATAGAGATGGGAAATCTTGTAGCCATATTTGGTAGTTAGATGATTCCTGGTCATTGATGATGATGGTCGCAAGAGGTTTATGAGAGGGTAAGGTATACCATCTTTCGAGTTGACATTCCCCGCAGTGCATGATCATGAGACAAATTACTTTATCCATGGAAAGTATGCATTTATACGATAACCTTTAGACTTGGACTTAGGCTTCATATCCCTCCTCTCATATTAGAAGTGCTTGTATCCACATGTGTTTGCGGCACCTGTACTATGTATCATGTTGTGTTGGTCGAGATCTTTTATGGACTTGTGGATTTGTATGTTATTTAAGCTTTATGGTGTGTGGATTCTGTGACACTGGTGCATCATCTTTTGAATGCTTCATATGCTTATCTCATTAAATCCGTGCTCAATGATATCTGGAACAACAATTGTAAAAAGTTTTTGAAAATTTTGGATAGATAATATAAGGTGTAAATGAACATATCACTTGGGAAAAAATGTAATATAAGAGTTGTGCATCAATGTCAAATGCAGGGTTTTATCACTCTCATATAATGAACATATAAAGGTTGATGAAGACAATAAATATAATTACTAGTCAAAAAATGGAAAGAACCTACTTAACATCCGTCGACTTGCTATAGTGCCAAATGTTTGATAGTCATCCAATATCGTCGAGTGGGCAGTGTTGCACGTTTCCAACTTCTTGCTTCTATCCAGTTTCATGTTCCTAACTTCCTGCTTCTACCCTAATATGTCCCCCAGTCCAAGTGCTGGTTTGGAGGACTAGTGCTTGGACTCTTAGATTTGAATCTCAATTGGTCTATTCGACTTTATTCTACTCCAAGAGTGTGTTAGAAGGACTGGAACTTGAAGATGGATTGTATTTGGCTGCATCTCTTTGTATAGTGTGATCATCAATTTTGGAAGGCTTGGACTTGTTTAACCCATGTAGTTTGCTCGAGTGTCTCATGAATTAAGAAAGTCCAAGCCAACCAGAATAGACGTGGATCCATGTTTAATTGTTGCTCAGCCTATTGGATGGTTGGGGCTATTGAGCTATGTGTTTAGATGATCACTTTGATGTAAGGTATGTCACGTGGACATATCATGTTTGAGATGTCAACCTGTAGTGGAT
>JAYMSP010007037.1:0-10611 GCA_036897095.1 Plantago elongata
TATTCAATATGCAGTTGGTGTGTGTGCTAGATTTTAGACAAATCCTATGCAATCACACTACAACATTGCTATGAAAAATTTAAGGTATGTCAAAGGTACTGTAGAAGTTGTACTGTGGTATCCTAAAGAAAGTGGATTGAGTTTAGTTGGCTACTCAGATGCTGATTATGCTGGATCAATGTTTGATAGGAATAGTACTTCAAGATCTTGTCAATTTCTGGGAACTAGACTTATCTCATGGTTTAGCGAGAAGCAAAACTCAATTGCTACTTCTACCACAAAAGCTGAATATATTGATGCTGGTTGTTGTGCTACTCAAATATTATGGATACAACAACAACTCAGAAACTATGGACTTAATGAAGAGAAAACTCTCAATTTCTGTGACAACACAAGTGCTACTGCGATTACTCAAAATCCAAAGTTCCATGCCAAACTAAGAACATTGATGTTAGACACAACTTCATCAGAGACCAAGTTGAGGAAGGCAATATAGAGATTCTAGAAGTTGCACTGAAGACCAACTTGCTGATATCTTCACTAAGCCACTCCAGGAAAGTAGGTTCTTAACCTTATGACATAGTCTTGGGTTAACGGAGATATCTACGGATTGAATTCTGAGAAGGTCTAACAGATACTATTCAAACGACTCTCAAATTCATCTATAAATATCACCATTTAGAAGCTGAGAAATACACACACGAATTACGATCATACTTATATAGCAAGTATTCTCTCAAGCATTCATACTACCATTCTCCAAGCTTACTGTTGCGACTATCAAGCTCGAAGAATCACTGGTAGTTCTAATTGTCCTAAACCTTATGAGTTGTGATGGGTCGTGCTTGTCATAAAAGCAACTCCCACGCGCGGTCACGCCGCTACTTGTTGTTTGACCGAAACCTGATCTGTTCGGTCTAGCCCAAGACAGTTACTGTTTAGTACTATAAATCTAGTACCTTTCATGTGCTATGATCCTGACTGACTGTTAACGGTTTTCCCACTGTTTAAAACTGCCTAATCAGCGTGTTGTGTTGGTTTGATATACTATTTATGCATTTTATTATACTTGCTTGATTATCCTCACTAAGTCTGTTGAGTTACGCTCTTCCTGTTTAACTTTGATTTCCCAGGTTTAGAACACGAAGAAAGGTCGGGGTAGATAGACAGACAGACGTACTAAGACTTGTTTCCGCTGCTGATCTCGTAGATGTGTGTTATAATTATCGAATTATAAATTATATTTGGGGTTTGTAATAATTATTACTTTGATATATCTATGTATTTGGAAGTTCGGCATAATCCTTGACGTCCGGACCAGACGGGCCTTACAGAGTGGTATCAGAGCTCAGTTTGGACCAATAGGACTGTGACGCACTTCAAAATACCAACTTCTATAATATTTTCAAAAATGGGGGAGAGACACGTGAATAGCACTTTTATTTACTGACTTCAACAGATGGATAAGGATGGAAGCCGAGATTGGGAGAACGAGAAGAATTTTGTGCAATCGCGGGTAGAGGAAGGCCACGCCGGAAGGATGCTCACCCAGCAAGCAACCTAACGATTGGAGGCCGAACAAAGGGCCCGCACTTGCAGTTCTGAGCGTCTTCGTGCTTTAGAGCACCGGATGAACTCTATCCGGAATGAGATGGAGTATGTGCGGACCGAGTTGTCTCACATCGAGCATGCTCTGGATGACCCACCGCCACCACCTCCAGCGATAGCCTCGCTGCCACATCCGACTCCTTCGGCGATTGTTGGAGGAGGCATACATATTGCCAGACCGAGCGGTACAGCTGCCGGTGCCCGTGGGTACAGGATGACGGACCAAAAGTTCACGTACCCATACCACCATCGCCCCTGGCTCCGTGCAACACATCTTCCGAGGAGGAAGACCCGTCCAAGGACCTGAGGCTGGACGGATAAGCCTCAGACGACGAAGAATTGACTTGCCATCGTTAGAGGAGGTTTAGAAATTCCTGCGTGTGTTAGTAGTCTTAAGCTTTGTTCTTGAATTACATATTGTACAAATGTTGTTTACTTATCTGTTTAGCTGTGAATGAACTGGTCAACTCGACCAGGAGTCTTGTAAGTTCAGTAATTAGGAAAGTTTTAGGTATCAACCACGGTTTGAATTTATTTACTTACAGTATCATAGCTGACCTGAACCCTTAAGCTCAAGAAAGTAATAAGCCCTAAGGTGAGAATTTGGGGGAATCGGGTTGCGTGAATTCGAGTATTTTTAAGGAATAGTCTATTAATATGTTATCGTATCTGCAACTGATCGTTAACGGAGCTATACGCCCTCTTCGCATTTTAGACAAACAAGATGTCTGAGCCTAATAGTCCGCAACAGGAAGCCCAGGGTGAAGAATTTACCCCACCGCAACTATCTTCACCTAATAGGGAAATATCCCCTCAGGCTCCCGGAGCGGGAGGAAACGGAACTGGAGGAAGCATGCAGGAAATGCTATCCTTTTGGAATTTTCTAACCCAGCAGTGGCAGAATCAACAGCCGCTGACTACTACAGTCCAATCGTTAGTCGTACAGAGTGACAACCAAGTACTGGAACGCTTTATTAGGTTTAATCCTCTAGTGTTCTTCAGAGAAACCGATGATAAGAAAGCAGAGGAATTTCTAGCTTGATTAGAAAAGATTTTCGAGGTCTTAAGTTATACCGAGGAACAGAAAGTTAAGTACGCCACCTACCGGTTAGAGGAAGCTGCAAGAAACTGATGGATATTGGTGAACAGGAGATGGAAACAAGAAGGTACTCCACAGACGTGGAAGAATTTTGTACATGAATTCAATGATAAGTTTGTGCCAGAAGTGATATGAAATGCTTGAGAACGGGAATTTCTGGAACTGATTCAAGGGAATAAAAGTGTAAGTGAGTATGAAGACGAATTTTCTCGTCTGATCCTATATGCTCCTCATTACTGGGATGATGAGAAACGAAAGATCCGCAAGTTTGTGGAAGGCCTGAGACTGGAGTTACGTTGGGCTTAGTTTCAGTAAGTCATGATATTTATGTCAAGGCCGTGGAGAAGATTTTACAGGTTGAAGCAGAATTTAAGGAAATAAGGAAGCTTGAGGAGAGGATTAAGAGGAATCGACCTGAGAATTCCTCATCTTGCAACAAGCGTCCGACGGAAGCTAGAGTTCCTGAGCAGGCAAGAGGAAACCCACCCCCGGGTTGAACCTGCTCGCCAGAATCCGCCACCAAGAACCCCTACCACAACTACCTACCATTTTTGCGAAAAGTCAGGCCATATTGAAGCACAATGCTGGTACAAGAGCGGACGGTGTTTAAGGTGCGGAAGTGATCATCACCGTCTTCCGAATTGTCCATCTGCATCCTCCAGGGATTCACGTCCCAGTGCTCCAACAAATGCTAAGCCCGCTGGTCGCCAGAATGTCCAACCCATAGCTTTCATGATGACAACGGAACAAGGAAGTCCTTCGACACACAATGCTATTGAAGGTACGATTTCCATTGCATCCAACCCTAGTACAGATTTATTTGATAGTGGAGCAACACACTCTTTCATTGCTGCTCGATATGCTAGAAAGTTAAATTTTACTCCTGCTAAACTAGCATATTACTTTGATATTGAATCTCCTATTGGCAGTAGTGTAATATTAGATAGGGTCTACACTAACTGCGCAGTTGAGTATCTGGGTGAAAGTTACCCAGCAGATCTGATAGAGATAATATTAGATACGCATGATTTAATTTTGTGCATGGATTGGTTATACGTGCATCATGCTATACTCGACTGCCGAAACCGATGCATTTCCCTATGAAAACCAATCACCGTTGAAACTTTACTTCTTCCCAAACCCGAGTAATTTCTGCAGCTAAGGCATGTAAATGCTTGAAGCATGGGTGCTAAGCCTACTAGCCTACTTGATTAACCTTGCATTGGACCAAACCAAAATAGAAAATGTTGAGGTTGTAAGGGAATTTCTGGATGTATTCACGGAAGAACTTAATACACTACCACCGCATCACGAAGTAGAGTTTGTTATAGAGACCCTCCTTGGAGCGGAACCAGTATCCTGAACACCGTACCGAATGGCCCCAGCCTTGCTCCGTGAACTTAAGACTCGATTACAAGAGTTACTGGAAAAAGGTTTCATTCGTCCAAGTAGTTCCCCCTGGGGTGCTCCAGTGTTGTTTGTCAAGAAGAAGGACGGTACACTAAGAATATGTATAGATTATCGAAGTCTGAATAATCTAACCGTCAAGAACAAGTACCCGCTACCCCACATCGACGAGCTGTTTGATTTGTTGCAAGGATCCTCTGTATACTCAAAACTGGATCTAAGACAAGGATATTACCAATTGAGGGTCCGAGAGGGGGATATTCCAAAAACGACTTTTAACACACGATATGGGCATTCTGAGTTTGTAGTTATGCCCTTTGGTTTGACCAACGCACCTGCGTCTTTCATGGATTTAATGCATCGAACATTCCGACCATTTTTGGATAAGTTCGTCGTAATTTTTATTGACGATATATTGGTCTTTTTAAAAAATCGGGAAGAACATGCTACGCACTTGAGATTGGTACTTTAGACATTGCAACAACGGAAGTTGTATGCTAAATTTAGCAAGTGCGGGTTTTCGCTGTCAGAAGTTAAATTCTTAGGACATAAGATATCCCGAGAAGGTTTACAGGTTGATTCAGACAAGATCGAGGCCATATTAAAATAGAAACAACCTGAAACAGATATCGAAGTCAGAAGTTTTCTGGGATTAGCCGGATATTATCGACGATTCATTCAAGACTTCTCGAAGATAGCAAAGCCTTTGCATCTCCTCACAGCCAAGAATGCCAAATTTGAATGGACTGAGAAGTGTGACACCAGCTTCCAAGAGTTAAAGAAAAGATTAACTTTGGCACCGATCTTGGCCCTACCTCAAGGCTCCGAAGATTTCATAGTCTACACCTATGCATCAGTAGAAGGATATGGTTGTGTGCTGACACAACGAGGGAAAGTTATTGCCTATGCATCCCGTAGATTGAAGCCCCACGAGAAAAATTATACGATGCATGATTTGGAACTTGGAGCTATTATCTTCGCATTGGCCAAGTGGAGACATTACCTATACGGTGCGACTTTCGAAATTGTTACAGATCATAAAAGTTTGAAATACCGCTTCACTCAAAAGGAACTCAACATGCGCCAACGACGATGGATGGAGTTCTTAGAAGATTATGATTGTACAATTACATACCAGTCAGGCAATGCAAATGTAGTAACAGATGCCTTAAGCTGGAAAAAGGATAGTATTCCAGCTGCACCTAAATTAGGGATTTTGCAAGTGAAACCAAGACTTGGATACAGTGGTCTAGCTATAAGGTCAGATCTCTACGAACAGATCAAGGATTGCCAACCGTTGGACCCAACATTCAGCAAATTAAAGGCAGAATGCAAAGTGAGATATCTCCCTTGAAACTGGATGATAAAGGCGTATTACGATACATGGAGAGGTTATGGATTCCATGGGAATTGAGGAATAAAGTCCTCGACGAAGGTCATAAAACCATCTACAACATTCATCCCGGAGGAAACGAGATGTACGCCAACCTCTGAGAAAAATTCTGGTGGCATGGGATGAAACGAGATATTGCCGCCTACGTGCAAAAATGTCTAACTTGCCAGATGGTTAAAGCCGAAAATCAACGGCCAGCCGGATTATTACAACCATTGCCAATTCCTTGTTGGAAATGGGACCAGATAACCATTGATTTTGTCACCGGATTCCCGAAAATCCACGGGTATGATGGTATTTGGGTAATCGTAGATAGATTGACTAAATCTGCTCATTTCATTCCAGTCGGATCGCAGTACAACGTAGAGAAATTGGCGGAACTATACATACGGGAAATTATTCGACTACATGGAATTCCTGTCAGTATAGTGTCCGATCGAGATCCGAAATTTACCTCCCGATTATGGCAACAACTGCAGAAAGGTCTAGGATCGGAACTGAAATTTAGTACTGCTGCTCACCCGCAAACTGATGGACAATCTGAAAGGACGATACGATTCCTTGAAGATCTACTCAGATCATGCAGCTTAGATTTCTCTGGAACCTGGATCAGGCATTTACCATTGATCGAGTTCACCTACAAACAATAGCTATCAGGCTTCGATTCAGATGGCACCGTATGAGGCACTGTACGGTCGAAAATGCCGATCACCTTTGAATTGGGATATAGAAGATTGCAAAAGTACTTCAACTCGAGAAGAAAATGCATTACATCCTGAGATAGTCCAAGAGTAAATTGAGAAGGTACAGATGATCCGACAACAGATTAAAGCGGTTCAGGATAGACATAAATCCTACACTGATCGTCGATGGAAGCACCTGGTATTTTAAGAAGGAGATCAACTATTCTTGATGATTTGTCCGAGAAAAGGGATTAAATGAATTGGAAAAGGAGGAAAACTTGCGCCCCGGTACATTGGACCATTGGAAATAACTCGAAGATTTGGGCCAGTTGCATATGAGTTGGCACTCCCATTGAACCTTGCCGGAATTCATAATGTTTTCCATGTGTCCCAACTTAAGAAATACCACCCTGATCCTGAACATGTCGTCCAGCCCACTGACGTCAGACTTGAAGAAAATATGACCTATGAAGAGAAACCCCTCCGAGTCTTAGATACTCGAGTGAAAGAACTCATGAATAAGCAGATTCCTTTAGTTAAGGTTCTATGGCAGAATCATACACTGGAGGAAGCAACTTGGAAGAAAGAAGCTGAAATACGAGATTAGTACCCGTATATGTTTACCGAGGATAGGTCGAATTTGGAGGACCAAATTCCCTAAAGTGGGGGAGAGTGTAAGAGCCATGAATTTTATTACATTGTATCAGAAATTAATTCGATAATAATATTAATATTTTAACTGACCATTGACTCCTGACTCGACGTGTGCGAATATATTCAACCATTAACAACGAGTTGGATTCGAAAATTAACGACCGGTTATACCCGCCAGTTAATTACGAATAAGCGTTAAGTTATTATTTGACAATAAATTAATAAAATAATAATGAAAATAAAATAATAATTTTTTTAATCCTAGTCCATTTCATGCCCAACATCGTCCCGGATATCGAATTTGCATTTTTCAGAATTTATTTACGAGCCGTTTGGAGTCCAGAATAAACCAAGTTTATATAATGGTAAAATACCCATTATACCCCTGTCACTTATCTTCTTCTTTCCCAATTTTCTTTCCCTTCCCGTCAATTTAATTCAACCTACCCGCGCCGAATTCTTCTCCGTGAAGGAGCCGCCCTCGTCGACCAGCCGCTGCCCGAAAAGACGGAATCACCCCCGCCGCAATGATGCGTAGCCAGAAAAGAACACGTGTCAAGACACGTGGCAAACAGACGGAGGCAGCTTGGATGCGTGGAGGGACACGCGGAGAAATTTCGGTCGAGTGGTTGGTGTCTCCTCACCTATAAATACCCGACGACCCACCATTGTCCGTCACACGCCACACACCCACCGGAAAAATTATATAACAGCCTTGTCCCGCTCTCTTTCTCTCGCCCAGTTCATTCTCACCTCCGCCCCTCACCGCCGCCAACCACCGCGCCTTACTACCGGATTAGAGTCGTTACTCGCGATCAATTCCGGTTAGTAACCCTTTCCTTTTTCGATTTCAGTCGAATGTTGGGAGGGGAAACAGTATGGTTAATTATTGCTTAGTGGCGTTCGATTGTTATTTCGTTATACTGTTCATTGCTTGATTGTTGTTGCGTGTCTAAGTTTAACTGTTCGTGTTGTGAATTACGTGTGTTGGTCTGTGTGTACGTATTCGAGAGTTCGAGGAGTTGATTGTTTTCGGGTTAAGTCCTGTTTGCAATCCCCGATGGCAAGCAGCAGACCCCGGGAAAGTGAGAATAATTTATTTGACTGGTACTGTGGGATCTGCAACCTATTAAAAACATGAATTCAGTTCAGACCATTTGGGTTCTTCTATATCTATACTTTGTTTCTCATGCTAATCTATCAGCTTCTAGAATTACTTCTTTTGGATTCTTCTATGTATGCCAGTTGCAAACATTTGTGGTGCTTTTTTGAGTAATTGCATTTCTATTTCTTGCTGCAATTCGATGGTTTTCTAACCTATTCCATGGAAGATTTATGAGTTAAACAATTCCATTTTGCTGTGGAGTTGTAATGTCATTATATTTATATCACATGGGTGCTGATAAGATAAGTCCTAATAGAATTTGATTTGGTAATGAACTATTGGTATATTCTTTCTATTAATAACTCTGGTGATTTAAAAGAAATAAGGCCACCATGATAAGTTTAACTGGACATCTGATAGTACTGTACTTGGATTGGATATTCCTTCCCTTTGTATGGTTTGTTCTTGGAAACACTTGCAAAGATATGATTATGTGGTTTGGTTGATTGTAACTAAAAAATTAACAATTTTTCTTAATCATTACTTAGCGTAACTGAAACAGAGTGATAATCAGGTTAACGTTGCATGTTGGCTTAAGCGTAACATTAATTGTTCGATTATAAGGCTATGTTGTTTTAATGATTCCTATTATTCAAATAATGATCTAGATTCTGGACTTTATATTCTTTTCTGATTGGATTACGTAAATTGATCAGATGGTAGCTGGTTAAATAGGATTGCGTGATGTATATGCCTGCTCTATTAATTTCATTCGGTGGAGTCTTCCTTATCTCGCATGCCTAGCTATTCTACGTGTTTATATTTATCTGTGGGGATTTTACGGGCATTTTATAATTATTCTCGCGTAAAAAGTAAATAGTATTGTCCGTGTATCAGGAGTACAAAGTTGCATAGAGTACCGGTACCCTCAAGGTGAGCGATTTCAGGCTTTCGCCATCCGGCCCTGGGAAAGTTGTTACCGTTCATTGCTTTAAATTCCAGTACCTGTTCCTGCTTATTTATTCATCTGCCTAACACTGACTTCGGCTACACGACGACGACCGACTGAACCGATTACTAATTGCGATTACTGACTGTATTATTAGTATTGAATCTTTTGAACTGGATTCAGATTCTGACATTATTCTATTCCAGTTATCTCTTGATATTTCATCCTGATTATGTCCTGTTGATTGACATGAGCTGCATTGCACGAAAAATGATTTTTAAAGCAACCACACACTGTTTTTGGAAAAACTTGGGAAACACCCCTTGGTCGACGTTGTCGACAAATGTTGTAAAGCGATCTGCAGCGCTACCTGTTCGGGCTCCTGACTAACAATACGGACTATTCAAACGGTCTGGTTTTATGAGTTGTGATAGGTCGTGCCTGTCATAAAAGCAACTCCCACGCGTGGTCACTCCGCTACTTGTTGTTTGACCGAACCCTGATCCATTCGGTCTAGCCCAAGACAGTTACTGTTTAGTACTGTAAATCTAGCACCTTTCATGTACTATGATCCTGATTGACTGTTAACGGTTTCCCCACTGTTTAAAACTGCCTGATCAGTGTGTTGCGTTGGTTTGCTATATTGTTGCATTTATGCATTTTCTTATACTTGCTTGATTATCCTCACTAAGTCTGTTGACTTACGCTCTTCCTATTTAACTTTGATTTCCTAGGTTTATGGAAGCTAGTTATGGAAGCTATCACAACTTCAAGCGTAAGTCAACAGACTTAGTGAGGATAATCAAGCAGAACACTAGTGTTCCTGAAGATACACATGTAACAAGAGTAGTTTGTATCTAACTTATTAAACATTCTAAATGCTTAACTAGTTACTCATAAGCTTCATTTTGTTGCAGGCTTTCATTGAGACCACAGAGTTGGGGGAAGAAACTACAACCACCACTCCAAATGAAGAAGAGGTTCCTTCAACCTCAAGTGCACAAGAAAAATTTCCTGAAGAACAGGTAAAAATTGTCTCTAAAAAAGAAACAATTTCACAATTAGATAAATTTTTATGTTTGCATCTAACTTCAAGCGTCTCTGAACAGGCAACAACTGAGAAAGAAAATGAAGTGATGGAAACATTACAAGTCCAAGAGATCCCAGAGGTTGAAAAGCCTTCTAAAGATATTGTTCCTGAGCCTTCTGTAGCGGAGGTATGTAAAACAGGATCACTGGCTTTCTGAATCTTATGAACTTTTAACTTCATGATTCTTAATCAAACTTCTTTGTGAAATAGGTTTTCACTGAAGAAAATATTGTTGGGGAAATTCAGGAACCTCCGAAGCATCTATGGAGATAGACCAAGCTTTCGCCAAGACTCTAGAAAGAATGAAAGAAGCCCCTCAGGTTTCTGAAAACCAAGCTTCTGAGCTTCCTTCTCTGGAAGTAAGTGAACTCTCAGATAGTATTGTTTTTCACATCTTTCTGAAATATCTCTAAGTTGGATTTTTATTCTTAGGTTCGAGAAGAAAGAATGGAGGTTTTTGAACCTGAGTTATTTTGAAGAATTGAAGAACTAGTTTATTAGGATGT
Organism: Plantago elongata; assembly: GCA_036897095.1. Classification (NCBI taxonomy): domain Eukaryota; kingdom Viridiplantae; phylum Streptophyta; class Magnoliopsida; order Lamiales; family Plantaginaceae; genus Plantago; species Plantago elongata. The sequence goes on from JAYMSP010007037.1 coordinate 10,495, forward strand.
TTACTTGGAGCTTGGACACTCCTGTTGTCGTAATTTACTTAGTATTTTGTTTTACTGCTGACTGTACTTACCTTGTAATACATCTGTAAAAGTTATCTGATATGTTGTAATGTTCTT
>JAYMSP010007038.1:0-10610 GCA_036897095.1 Plantago elongata
GATCTCCACTCTATTGTGTTTTTTGCAATTGACCCTATTATATTTTTCGTAAAGAGCTGCTTGACCCCCTTTATTATTTTTAAAGGTGATTTACCTCCATGTATTTATTTTTAAGGTGCAACTCGCCCCTTATCCTGATTCCTGTTAAATATGACTAACGGTGTTAACTTTTCCGTTAACTCTTGATGGATTACCCTTTCTTATTCAATACCAAATGTGTTTAACTCCCTTGTATTGCTTTTTATTGACAATTTAACCCCCTAAAAAATAAAATAAAATTATAATTGTCATTAAATTGTTTATATAGTATATATGTAACGACCCGGACCACTAATCGGTCCGAGACATGACCCTTTGGGCTGGCGCAGTTACTTATGGTCAGCACCACGGGTTATATATTGCCCCCACTGCAACAACAAAATTCCTTTCTCATGCACTTTGTCCTCACTCTTGTGTGAACCGGAGGACTTCCCAGTTGGTCACACATACTAGGATTGCTCCAGAGCAAGCACGCTTAACTCTAGAGTTCTTCTAGGTGGATTACCGAAAATAAAGGTGCACCTTGTTGATATGAGTAGCGTTCTCAATCCCTTTAAGCTCTTTGTACTTGACTTTAAATTATGCGATGCTACGTTCACCCCCTCTTGAATTGCGACGTCCCCCCGCACCATGGTCCGCCCAACCGTCCGCCCCTTGTGAGCTTTGGGTTGGTATGGCTCTAATACCATTTTGTAGCGCCCTAATTTTTAAAATACGAATTATGAAAAATACAACTCGCGCTAGTTCTTCTAAATTCAAAGTTCACGAACTCGCGCAAGTTGTATTTTTCATAATTCGTATTTTTAAAAATCAGGGCGCTACAATATCTATAAAGTACTTGGTCAATTATTATACAATCTATATTCTTTTGTTTGTTGCAATACATCATCTTTTCCAAATTAATAATGAATAAATAACCACATTTAGCAACTACATACTCCCTCCGTCCCGAATTGGATGTCCTGTGGGGCCAGACACATGTTTTTATGTAAATAATTAAGTAATGTATGTTTATTGAAAGTGAAGTAGTGAATATAAAGGTTGTGGGTCCAGGCACAAGTTTTGATGCATTTAATTGGATTTCTTTTGATCATAATATTGGATTGTGGGGTACAAGAATTACCAAATATTGATATGGGACAACGAATATGGGACATCCCAGAAAGAAAGGCGGGACATTTAAACTGGACGGATGGATTATATTATAATATGACCATTTTTTCAATAAAAAATATATAAAAAATAGAATCTTTCCAACAGTATTTTAAAACACTTTTTTAAAAATCTTTTTCAAAATATTGTTTACAATAAAAATTCGCATCTCAAATTCAAGAGTAAGAGAAGCTTCTAGGTCATCATCAAGTAAATGACACAAACAAGTAGTTCGCACACAGTCATGAATAATATCATCAAACTCAGTTTGAATGTCATAAACAGATTCACAAAATTCTATAGAGAGAGCATTAGTAGTACCTGGTGATGGTGTGATTGTCTTGATGATCTTATTGCCGCCAATTTCCATTGATATATTTCCTTCGGCTACATCAACCTGCAGTTAAATTGTCATCATGAAAGGTCTACTAAGAAGGACTATGTGGCCTCTGTTGCTGGTATTTTTCTGGCTGGGGGGTAGAACCACGAAGTAATTGAACGAGGAAAGTGTCAACCCGGACTAGGGTGTTGATAAAGACTCTGAGTGGACGCTTGATGCTCCCATCTACAGTGTCATGTTCACTAGTTCTAATTTTTTCAAACCCAATAACAGATAAAGGGCATGTGTGATAAGGTTGATATTGTCTCCCAAGTCGAGCATCCTGTTTGCTATCTTGTCGCTTTCCATATGTGTATCAATCACAAAGCTCCCAGGATCCTTCTCCCTTGCTGGTAACCCAATAACGAAATTGGTTGTTTCAGGTAGCACTAGCTTCTCGGTGGTTAGTTATTTATTCTTCTTAGTATCCAGGTCCTTGAAGAATTTTGAGTAGGAAGGAACTGCATCAATCAGGTCAAGGAGGGGCATGTTCATGTTTACCTTTGACAACATGGCTAAGATGGTGTTGAATATTACTGTCATCCTTTTATTTTCTGACTCTCCCCGGAAAAGTTATTGGTTTGTTGATGGGTGATCTTGGTGGGCGATAGGGATTTGTTTCCTTAGGAAGTTCATCAGTGCACGTGATTGATCTCCTACCTTTTCAGTAGGTTCGGGTTCTTTTTTCAGGTCCACTATGGGTGTCTCAAGCTGGTTGATTTCATGCTAGGTGTGTGTTTCTATTTCTACCTATAGATCAAGCTTTTGAACTACCTTTCCACTCCTTAATGTCGTAGTGGCCTTAATCTCTTCCTCAACTCTATCGCTCCCGCTACTCGCCTTCACCAGGTACTATTAGAGTAGTTCTGTTAGGTCTCCGATCATCTTCATAACTTCATCAATCGGTCTCCTAGTCTTCTCTTGCCCTTCAATAACTAAACCCATGAATTTTTCATCGTAGTCAATCAAAGATAGAAGTCAGCTATCACTGAAAGTATTAGTACCCTGCAATGTGTTTATGTTGCACCACTTTATTCCTTGAATTTTGCTCATTCCCACTGGTTCAGGCTCTAGGGGTTCTTCAAGGTGTGCTTTTCGCCCCAGAAGTGAGGCACGGGTTTCTAGATCACAAAAAGTTGCTCACAGTTCTCGCGGTGTCTTGTCCAAGAGACCTCCCCCTATTACATCCACCAGAGTTTGGCTAGCATTATCAAGTCCTTCGTATAAGGTGCTCACCAGAGTATGTTCATTGAATACATGGTGTGGGCATTTACTAATGAGTTCTATGTATCTTTCCCAGATGGTATCGAATTTCTCTCCTTCTCTCTGGACCCCAGATATATCTTGCTTAAGCATCTCGGTTCGGGAGTACATGAAGAACCTGGAGTAAAAGGCTTTCAAAATATCTTCCCAACTTCTCTATGAACCTGGAGTCAACCTCCACGGCCAATCTTTGGCATGTTTTTTCAGCGCAGAAGGAAACATAATGCATTTTAACTCCTTATTTGTTAATCCTTGCTTTGGAATTTTCACAACTGCATACCCGAACTGTCTGATAAAGTCAATTGATTCATCCCCTGGGTTCCCATGGAACACAGGTAGTGTGTATTTCCAGTCAGTATCCAATTTTTACCCCCTTGATTCATCACTAAGTACTATTGCCGATCCAGCTATCTCTGCGTCAGGCGCGTAGTAACTAGAGAAGCACTCCACCCCTGGATCACACAATAAGAACTCAACCATTGTTTAGTTTATGTTAGTCCAGGTAAAAATAAATCACGTTCAAGTAACCAAGCTCACAAGCGCTACAATAGGAATTAGTTTCCCGTCAGTGGCGCTAAATCTGATGTGCTCAAAATAATACTTAGAAAACTAAGTAGTAAGCAGTTATTGTAGAGAATAAGCTAACCACAGAGTCGTTTGCTAAGGAAAGAATTAAGCTACCAAGTAATTGAGTGTAAATAATTACTTGAGGAAACAGTTTGATTGTTTAACTAACAATAACGAAGTAAATAGAGAAGCATAGAGAAAGTTTGATCAATAAGAGAAACAAACACAATAGATGGATAAGGTTATGCTAATTTACTCTAGGGTAATCGTTCATGCTTGTCACATGTTGTTGTACATAAAACAGCTAATCCAGTTTAACCAACGTCATTTGAAAGTATGGAACTTTATAATTGTAGGTTCTCAATATACAATCCTCAATCAAAAACGTTTAGAATATCTTTTAACGAGTTTACTGGATTGCTAGGTCTTACAAAGATTTTTTAATTAAGACAAACCTACATGAATGAAGACAAACCCCATATACGAATATGCAATCACAGTCTCATCTCTACTGTGTTCGGAAGGTTTAGCTACTCATAATAGATTGAAGAACAAAGTGATTCAAGATAAGGATCATGTATATCATAAACATATTAGGAATTACTAACAAGATCATGCAATTCGAAGAAGAAAGATGCAAATTGAATAAGCAATAAAGGAATTACCAAGATAATCAAGAATCGATGTAGATAAATTATCAAGAACAATAACTGAGCTCCAAATTGTATCTCTCAATGTCATAGTATGAGTATGGAGCTTTTCTCAGAAATAGTATATGAGAGTATGAAGAATGAATTGTCTAATCTAAAGTAAAAGGGGAAATTATAATCTAAACAATTGCGCTCTTCACCGCGACGGACCAAGTGCTTCGCCACGGCGAGATTCTTCTCTCAAAATAAATATATTTGGTTGATTACTTCGCCTTCGCGGGACTCATCTCAGATTTCACCAACTCTCTGAATTGTTCGCCGCGACGGTCAACATCCTTTGTAGCGGCCAACATGTCTTGAGAAATCAACAGACTCACTGGATTGTTCGCCGCAGCGAACATGTCTTGAGAAATCAACCGAGCTCATTGGATTGTTCATCGCGGCGAACTCTTGAGCTACGCAAAATGCAGTCTCTGGATTACTCGCCGCGGTGGATTGAACTCCTCATCTCGGCAAGCCACTCTTCACTTCGCCACTGAATTATGATCAAAAGGTGCTTTTTCCTACAAAACATAAAAGAGTAGAAACGACCATGAAAGACTCTAAAGTAAACAAAATGACTCATAAAGATAGCTAAATATAAAAGTGTAAAATCCTGAAAATTTATTCTAGAGCGTCCATTTGAATTTAAATTCGAGACGAGTAAATTATTTGTTCGTGAGTTGATAAACGAGATGTGATGGATAATATTATCGTAATCAAAAAATCAATGGACCACAGTGATTTAGTTGAATCTGGAAAGGAGTAGAGGCCCGCTTGTGTGAGGCACATGTTCACGAAAGCCCGACTATTGCTTAAATCCCTAAACCTAGCATCTCCTTTACCCATTCACGCCACAAGATTCTTATATCCTACCAACCGTTCTTCTTCTTCCCACCAAATACCTTCCGACCTCCCTTCTAATTACTAAGCTCATCTGGTCGATCTTGGCAAGGTGAGTTAATCGATGTATATGGATGGAGCTTGAAAATCGCAAAACCGAGTCTAGAAACATGGAGGATTCGATTTGGATTTGATTTGGACGAATTCATTATTGTTTTCGACTGTTATTGATGGTTTTCGGTGGAGGAGATGAGGTGTAAATGATTTTTGTAGCCTTTGCTTTGATTTGGAGGAGTTTAATTCGGTTTCATGAAGGTTGGATTGTTTTTGGATACGGAGGGACTGAATTGAAGGGTTTCAGAAAGTTAAACCCTCCCCTTTAAGAATTTAATGCTGCCAGGGACTGAATTACAATATAATCAGTTAAACAACTACTTTACATCTTTCATTGAAGGAGTATGTTAAATTGAACATTGAAGCAAATCTGGTCCAGTAGTTGGAGCATCGGTTTATGTGTTGTTAGGTCAATGGTTTGAACCTTAATGGAGCCAGTTTTTGTATTCTTTATTCCAACCTATTGTTCGACCCGTTTAAATTACCGTTTTACCTAAACGTTTCAGAATCATAATTATGCCTTTCCACCATTCCTATCCTATTTTTCCCAGCTCCAAAAATGACCGTTTTACATTTTTAACACGTTTCCTTATTTTCAGCCTTTAAAATTTTAGTAAGGCGAGAGAGTTTGTCAGTCGTGCTTTGGATGAATTGTGGTTAATTGTGACTTTTCAGGATTCGATGGGGAAGATATTTGAGGGTTTTGTGGATATTTAAGATAGACTTGGGTTCGTATCGACTTCGAGGTAATGGAGTTTCTTTGACACTTTTGCTTCTATTTCTTGTTTTATTATATATATATGTATCATTTTGTTGTTTGATAAATAACTTATGGTCATCATACCAATAATGTGCTTGGTATAATATCTTTTTTTAAAGGATCAAGTATGTGTACCCATAAATATTTTAACCTGAGTGTGATTTGTGGAAAGTATTTTCTTCAAAAGCATGGATCAAAATATATGTTTAATGCTCATCAATATGCCTACGAATAGTTTGGGCCCCTTCGGAGGAATGTCGTGCTTTTGAAGATCTCCCATTGTTATGTTATCCCTTTGGTAGGGCATTGTTAGTGTTATGTGAAAAGTCGACCTATGTGCCATCACCGTTCGTTGGCCATAGTATATTGTCTAATTGAACTAAAAGTTACTGTTTTGTAAAGTGTCCCATGCAAATTATTTTGGATATGTAAACGTATGTATATGTATATCGAAATACTCTGCTTTATCCGGGTAGAAGTGTCAATGAGGTTCACCCTTACACCCAGTAAATGATTCTAATAGAGATTATTTGGAGTTGAGACAGTACACGAATGCTGGATTTTGTGAAGACTTTTAATAGTAGTTGTACTCTGAGGTGTTGTAGTGTAGTAGACGATTTGTACTACGGAGATTGTTATGTACTGGGGATTTGCACTTATTGTAATTACTCTGTAATGGATTTTAGATGCTCTGTTTGTACCACTCTGATATAATTTATGTATTATGAGGATAAATGTAAGCTTCGTCTTGATGTGAGCCATCCCATGATAGATGGTTGGTCACGCCAAAGTAATTTAGTTTTGAGGCGTGACTAATAGAATGAGACTATAGAATAAGGTCTCATCAAACATCATGACTAAAATTCTAGTACTTGAAAAAGACAACACAAAACCTAACAACCCTCGTCCAACATGAGGTAAACATAGAACATTATTGGAAAAGCCAAAAACATAACATCGCTAAAAAACAAAAATAAAGCGTAGACATAGTTCAAAGAACACAAACAACGAAAAACAAAACTCCGCAAAAAAAAAAAAAAAAAAACAAAAAGAAACAAATCAAAACCACAACAAAACAATCATTACCAGCAACGTTCATAAGCAAAGGTATCCCAGAAGTGGTGCTTCATTTGCATCCGCCATTGTTAACCAAAGACAAAATAAAAAATCTATGTAAAACAAAACCCTAGAAACGAAAAAGATAAACCATATAAGAGGAACTTAGTACAAGATAAACACCGATAAACGAAAGAAACCACCGAAGACTTCACAATTTAGATGTTAGATTGTCCAAAATTCAAAAAAGTTACGGTTTCCTCTCTTTTCTGATACTGGGGTGTTGAAGAAAAATAAAAGTGATAATGACGGTTCATTATTTGTTCAGATAAAGAAATAGGAAAGACAAAAAGAAAAACCGTCCAACAACAATTTAATCCAGAGAATGCGAGAAAATATTTTAATGTGATATGAAAACTCGTGAGAAATGGCCCTAATATATATAATGATCATTTTAATCCGTGTTATTAAAATTAGTAAATATCCACTAGCTAAACCTCGGTTCAAATCCGATCATTTTAGTTTTGAACCAAACATCCACTCTCACATCGAGCAAACAGGTATCTCGCGAGGCCGACTCTTTCTTCATCATCTAATTCTTCAAGCATTCTGTTTGTTTTTCTGCTTCACAGGTGATTTCTTTCTTTCTTTCTTTTAAGCAAGCATTTCTCCTCGTATTCTTGCTGTATGCCTGTTGTATTGATTCTATAACTTGTTCAGTTCGACTCATTTGCATACTAAATACGATTGACGATTGGATAAGAAAATGAAATTGTTATTCTTGATTGCTAAAATTTCCTGTTAATTTCGGCATAATCAGTATTTGGTCCATTGATCATCATATGGTAGGCAATTTTCTTTTCTTTTGTCCATTGAAAAGAATTTTGAAATTCTATCATCAATTGCCAACCATTTTTATATTTACTAGGATTGCATATGCTATAAATCACTCACTCTCACTGCTTGTTTCTTTGTTTGTTTTTTTTCTTTGTTTCTTTGTTTTATGGATAAACCTTAGGTAGACAAGAGAAATCAGTTTGAACAAATATTGCCGAATGACGGGTGGTTATGTGGTGCCTGTGGATGCTTCTACCTCCGTCGAAGGCTTGAAAAAAAAGAGTGCTGGCCCAAGAAGCTGGATTCTAATCCACTCCTCAGGGGAAGAAATTATATTGGATGTTGACAAGTATCAAATCATGCATCGTGTACAGATACATACACGCGATCTACGAATTCTAGATCCCCTATTGTCCTATCCCTCTGCCATTCTTGGCCGTGAGAGAGCCATTGTTCTCAATTTAGAGGTTAGCTACACAATATCATGTAGCTGCTCAAAATTTTTACTTTTATAATGGTTATTGACTTGTTCATCATCTTATTTTCTATTTTTTTGTGTGTTTTTTTTCCCCTTTTGGTTGCAGCATATCAAGGCTATTATAACAGCTGATGAGGCAAGTGTTTTAATTAGTTCAGATATCTATGTTGATGAATTGATGACTTATTCTTTTTCTCTTATGTTTCGTTATGATTCTTCTAGTCACCTTCATGATTGATGGCTCAATATGTGTGTATCATTTTTGGTACAAAATTATAGTCTTCTCGCCTTCTCCTGTGATTAAGAGAAGCAAAAGAAAAAACTCTTGACAGTTACATATAACTGCGTTAGTAGGTGTTGGTCACAATTTGATAAACTTTGGATCAACATGAAAAACTTAGTCAATATGTTTTGGATAGTTTAATAATGTATTTGAGAAGGTAGCATCATCAATGGTAAGCAGTTTTGAAGCTTATTTCTTATCTGCTAAAGTTCATGTCAAATGTAAATCTTTTTTAGAAACTTTAACCTTTGGTTGCACATTGTTATATTTCATGTTTCTGTTCGTCCTGGAAAGTACTCCTTTCTTTCTTCATTAGTTCCCCCTTTTTTGCCTGCCAACATTTGACCTTGGATTAGTCTAAATTTCTGATCAGAGTGTATGGAAACAAGTGGAAAGATTTTTGTAATCAGATGTGTATCGTTACGGGTTGGCCATCTTTGTGCTACTTGACCTGATGATATTATATAGAGCAATGATAGCTGATGTCTGAACCATGTTTCTATTTGTTTTCTTGATATTTCATTCAAGATTGAAGAATAGCATGAACTGGAGTATCTCATAATGTTATCTATAAATCAAGTTCAAAAGACATTTCAAATGGCAGACTCAAAAAAATAAAGTTAAACCCTTAGCATGTATTTTTACTTTGACAATCATGAAATATTACTGGAAAATTGTTTCATGTAGAATGGTCAATCGAATCAACGATTGGTGCTCTCATTTTACATCTTTATTTCCTCTGCCTTCCCAACTTGTGTATAAGATCATATTAACATTTATAAATGTAACTAGGACTTAGGATCTCCATCATTAACCACAACATGACTGAATTATCATAACAAAGTACATAATCCTCTTTTTGCATGTGCGTACAGAAAAGCTACTCTAATATTGTCACATGTCCGTTCCTTTTTAATAGTAAACAGAAATTCTTGTGCATGCTTATGGGAAAAATGACTGCTTATTTTGTGTACTCTTTCCAATGGCACCTTTATGTGACGTTAAATTCTTGAAGGTTTTAGGACATCTGTATAGTTTATTGTACACTACATGCTTTTCATTTGAGCTTTGTGCTGTCTAGGTCTTACTTCGTGATCCATTAGATGATAATGTTGTCCCTATAGTGGAAGACCTACGACGACGTCTGAAGCAAGCAAATGTTAATCGGGATGATACTGGAGGTGGAAACTTGACTGTGCAACCTGATGCTGAAGCCGGAGAAGAAGATGGTATACACTATATCCTTGTCTTTCTGTAATTTTCTTTTAAGGATCATGACCTGGTGATTTTGATGGTCAAGTTATTTACTTGCTTCAGGCCTATATAATATTTGATATCTTTGATTTCTGCACGAATCTTCTCAATAACTAGCTCTTCCGTGTTGGTATTTCTATTTTATTCTAATTATATGACAATCATCCATTTTCTCCACTGCAGATTCTCCATTTGAATTTCGGGCTCTTGAGGTAGCACTGGAAGGTATTTGTAGCTTCCTGTCTGCTCGTACAATTGAGCTGGAAACTGCAGTTTATCCAGCTTTGGATATGCTTACATCTAAGGTACGGTTTTCTGGTGAATGAAAGATATGCTTCTTAGTATTATGACATAAAATTCCTCAACACAATACAATTTTATTCATACTGTGAGCAAGTTTTGCTCTACTTTTGCCCCTCTATTAATACACCAAGCTTGTGTTTCTCTTTTTCTGCAAAGGTCTCTTTGGCTTATCAAGTTGTATGTAGTTGATTTTCTTTGCTGGAATCGGATGGACTGTAGCTCCTTCCTTACCTTTGATTTTCTACCTTCTGGTACATTTCATTCCCCCGCCCTCTCTCTACACACTTTTGTGCTATCCATTTTAGTTTCTAGCCCCTAGTGTACCTCATAATTTTTTCCTCATGTTTTCCAGTGTGTTTACTGCATGTCCATTTGTCCCAGTTTCTCATATCTTGTCATGTATTTGTTGAAACTGAAGAGTACACTATTATCTGTCTTTCTGTATTATAACGATATTTCTTTGCAGATTAGTAGCCGTAATTTAGATCGTGTACGCAAGTTAAAAAGTCAAATGACAAGATTAACTGCCCGAGTTCAAAAGGTAGGGTTCTTCTTTTCTTTCTTAGACCACCCCTCTCCCCACTCCCCCCCCC
>JAYMSP010007039.1:0-10609 GCA_036897095.1 Plantago elongata
GTAATTGTGCTTTTCGATAGTAAATGTGTGTGTGTGTGTGTGTGTGTGTGTAATGCTGGAATGTAAATACAGAATAGTAAATAACACAACAAGTATAGTGGTATCTAGAGGTGGAGTAATCCTCCAACTAGTCCACTTAGGCCTTTCTTAGACCTGGAATTCACTAGAACAGATAATTGGATTCTACATACAACATATCCTATTCTATGATCCCTACAAACAAATGGTTCACAACCAAATAGTCCCCCTGAGTTGTTCCCTAGCTTCTAGAGCCAAGTACTTCATGTACTCAACATAACATTGGATTTATTCTTTGATTTACTAAATCAAGTACTTCCTGTACTCCACGCCTTGATGGTTTTTGTTATCAGTTGATTTGCCAGGAAAAGTTCTCGTATAACATTTCAGCGATATTTTCAGAGAGCATAGAAAAGATAACACAACTTGATACACGTATTCAATGTATGGTAGGTTCTCTTTTACTGACCTAAGTAATTGATATCCGTTCTGGGGAATGAGCTTCAGAAAGGGTATCAAAAATTTCAATCTTTTCACGAATAACAATCTCTTTTTAGAGGTTCAGGATACTTAGAACTACTGGTGATTTTTCGAGCTTGTTATTCGCAACAAAAATCTTGGAGAATGGTACTAAATTGCTTGACAGAATACATTGCTTGGTAAGTAGATATGAGCGTAGTTTGAATGTGTATTTCTCAGCTTCTAAGTGGTGATTTTTATAGATGAATATGAGATTCGTTTGAATAGTATCAGATCTTCTCAAAATTCAATCCGTTGATATCTCGAAATGAGTACTCAGAAGTCCCTTTGTAATTTTTCTGAGAGGACTATGCATTGAGCGACTTTCTAGCCGGTGTAATTAATGCACTGTATTATTTCTTCTCATGTAGTCTCAAAGGAAACATGAGCCTTTCTGAAAGCTAGCATGCTGCTGAACTCAGTGATGTCATATTCTCAGAGACTTTTTAACTGCAATATATGCACTATACGATATGCTTTCTGATCATTGTCTATCTGAGGAGACTTAACCTTATGTCTTCAAAATCTTGTGCAATCTTTTGTCTTAAAATCTTCGATTAAACTCCATTGCTAGGACTTTATTGATGGCCTTCTTCAAAATATAAAATTACATTCAGAAACCTAATAATTATGTTACAAGTTTTACTAGACTAACATACTAAGTGGTTTCCTCTTTTACAATGTTCAAGTGAACCAAGAGTACTAGTCACCTTTCTTTAATAAGATAAGTCATATGGTGATTGATAAAAAATACTCACAAATATTCTTAACAAATTTCCCCCTTTTTGATCAGTCAACGATGAATATCTTCAAAGTCCTATTACATAAATGGAAGTGAAAACAATCCACCACTTAACTATTTCAAATGATATTTAGTCAGTTAATTAAGTGCAGAAAGTAAACATCAACCAAATCACAAGAAGTGATTTTTGCTGACAAGTTATCTTCTATTAATGGTTTCTGAGTGTATGATCATCAGAGAGAACTATTACAGAACATAATATAAATTTTACAAGGTATTACAAATAAATACAGTCAGCAATATTACAAAAACTACCAAGTAAATTCAGACAACATGAGAGTCCAAGCTCCAAGTAAGACATCCTAAAGTACTAGTCCTCAAGTCTTCAAAATTAACTTTGGTTCAGAAACCACAAGTTCTTCAACACATTTCCGGATCACTGCATCTGGTTATCAACCTTCCTGCAGTCTTCAACATATTAATAGAGAAGCCTTTTGATAGAGAGCTCTGTCTTTCTAGCTAATCCACAAAGGTCTTTGTATGTCTTGGTAGGGTCTTTATTTTTCTGAACAAAAAGCTTGACCTAGAAATACTTGCCCCATTCACATGTAATGTCTACCTTAAGCTAAGATAACTCATGATGCAGATTGATGATCTCAAGATAAGGAATGTCATTCATATATTCTTCAGCAGTCATATAAAAGGATTGGTAGGCTTTAATACCTTACTTATTATTCTTGCTATAGGTACCATCCAATTTCTGAACTTTGTGATCATCATCAGGCCTTGGATAAGGACAGGTAAAGTCATGTAGCTTTTTCATAGCCTCAGTCCCCTTCCGAACATCAAACTCAAGCCTGGCCTTGGTGTTTTCTAGATTTAGCAATAAGGGCTTGCGAGTTCTCCATGCCATCATTTGATTGTAGATAGGTTTTGGAAACTTCTTGTTTATCAATAGATGCTTTAGTACAAGAATTCAATAAAAATTTTGGAGATGTATGCACCTGTAGGATGATTGGATGTCATCAGTCTTGACGTACTCAATCTGGGCAGCAACCGGCCTTTCTTGTTCTTTCTATTGAACTGTCAAACTGAAGATCCCTTCGCCGTTTTCTATTTAATCCTTTCTCCAGTGAATGTTCTTCATTCTTTCTGGGAGCTATGTTGGAAGATCCACCTGGGATAGACTTGGTATTTCCAGAAGGAGTTTTAGCCACAATTGGTCTGGCAACCAAAGGAGGTTCGGGGAAGCTACCCACTTTGCTTCTCTTCTGATGTGGATGCTCTTCAGTATCAGTCTCATCATCATCATTATTGAAGTTTCTGTAGACTTACAAAAATCATAACCTTTAATTTATCCTTCTTCCTTCTCTTTTGTTTCAAAAGGTTTTCTTCAGTTGTCACAAGGGCCTTGGAACACCTAGTGATCACACTTCTTAACCTTGTAGTAACTCTAGGTTCTGAAACCTGGAGTTCTTCAGAATGAAAGTTCCTTTGCTGGAACTTGACTTGTGGAGGGAGGTACTTGTTTACTCTTCCTGCCTTTGCCTTTCTGGGCCGCAGTGGTCTCTTCCCCCATAGTCATGAGTGACTGACTTAAACTAGCATAAGAATGAGAAAGTGACTCAAAGTTCATTTGCATATTGTTGTGGACTAGGACTAACTTTTGGACTTCTGCTCTGAGCTCTTGATTCTCTTTACGGAGTAACTCCTTCTTTTGATTCAGCTCTTCAAGTGGACGGTAGATGGTTTTTGCTTTCTAAGAGGCATAATATGCTTCCTCAAGTGACTTGTTAGCATTGTTGCAGTCTTTATCTCAGACCACGCCTAGACCTTTCTATGATAAGGAAATGCTAGTGTCTCTATGCAGTAGGAGCTTAGCAACATGCTTGTGGTCAGATAGGACAGATGCATGTACCTGGGAGTCTTCTTCAATCAACTCAAAACTTAATTTAGAAAACGCAACACTTCCTCCTAAAAAAATTCGGTCTCTGGAAGTGATAGGTGGTTAGGAGAATATATGTGGAGTAAGGAACTCTCTCCAGTAATGTGAGAGGAGTATTGCATCTTCTTCTGGAGCCAAATCCTGTGTCTCATCATCATCAGTGCTCATATAGATATGATCATCCTGATCAATTGAGTCGAGCTCAACAACCATTTTGCCTTTTCCCTTGGCGTTTCCTTTCTGAGATGATGGTATTTGTAGCCTATCTTATGCGGCCTTAGCATGATGCTCGATGTCTTTCTTTAATTGTTCCTTTTCATCAAGGAGTTTCCGCTCCTTTGCATTCTCTGCCTCGATCTTAAGTAATCGGGCTTCCTTAGCTTCAATCAGAGACTGGTACTCTTGATTGATCATGCTTTCTTATTCCAACTTTTCCTTGAGTTTTGCAACTTGAATTTCAACAACTTTTAGTTCTTCTTTTAAAGCAACTTGTTGATTTTGATCTTGGGATACTTGTTTGTCTGTTGGTGGTGGTGATTTTGGTGATTATGGTGGGTCTCTCTGAGTAGAGTCTGGAGCAGGTGAAGTCCCTGTTCCTGCACTTCCTTGTACCATTCCACCAGTCCCCGGTGCCGGACTATCATTGTCTTCATCATCTGATGGGTTGTTATCACCTCCTATAGGATGTTCTGATTAAGAATCAACATCATTCTCATCGGTTTCCTCTTCTTCATCCGAGACCAGATTGATTACAGTGAAAAGTGTAAGCATTTGCCCATTTACTTCCTCTTGTTCAGAGGGATAAACTCTGAGGGTCTTGGGAAAAGCAAGGTCTAGTGCCATCTGCTTTCTGGTTTCTTCATCACCAGTGTTGAAGGCATCCATCAGCTTTTTCCCAACTTCATATTTGAAGTCATCATGCATCAGGTTGTAATGAGACTAATCCTCTATTGGGAACATTGCATGGACATAATTCTCTAGATCAAAGGCTCTTGCCCATCTTGCCAAGCTCCACAAGATCGGCTTTTCTGAGCTTTTGCCACTGCCTAAAACACTTGACATGTCTCTTGAGGGTGATTGTCTGGAAAATATTCAGTAGATCAAGTGGTGCATCCACGTCGATCACTGGTATCACTTGAGCATGAAAGAAAGTTTTCAAGTTAGTTTTATTCAAACTTACTTGTGATTATCTAAGAATAAAGAAGTTTGTGTCTTTCTGAGCAAACCTGTGTATCAACACAAGGCATATCAACTTGAACTTTTGGAGCAATAGGTGCGGTGCTTCAGATATCGTGTTTAGAGGAGTGACAACTTCCTCATCAACTATTCGTTCTCCTTGAGCTTGAGAATTAAAATCAAAATGCAACTTATGAATTTGATCCAAAAATTTGTGTTCATAAAGAACAATTTCGATAACTGAGGTATCACTTACTTTCGTAGTTGGAAGCTCAGTATCAATGATTTTTCTCAAAATCCATGACGGTTTCTGGCACCCTTTCTGGAGACTTTATCATCTCGGCAATATCAACATCCATGGGTGATTGAGATGTCTGATTGGTTTCTCCATCAACCTGTTCTTCAATTTGAAACTAAAAGAAGAAACAAATGCATTGATTAAGTAGTGGAATGTGACATGTCACTCTGAAGGAAATTGATTCAAGTTTTATATAGCTTCTCAACATAAGGTTCAGAAACAATTTTCTCAGAAGACTTTTCAGTCTCTGGAATGACTTGTTCTTGTGGTATGTGTACCACTTCACCTACATCCTCAATTTGAGCCTGTTCATAGAGACAAGGAATGAAGTGCTAAAGCCACACATAGAAACTTATTTAATACCAAGTTATTTCATTTCAGAAATAACCAACTACCAGTATAACATACTCAGTTTCCATGTTCTCTGAGGTTTGTGAAACTACATCTTAATTCATAGAGGTACACACATTGGCATCCCCATGTTGTTGTGTCTCCATGTTGACCTGTAACAAAGAAGATATATGAGTAACAAGTTAACATAAAATGCTTACAGCTTAGAGATAAACCACTCTATAGCTGAATATCTTCAGACAGATTGGTCTCTTGCAGTTGTAGAGATTCTATGCTTTGTTGTTGACAGCACCCACATCTTTGTTGGATGTTTCTGGTACTTCAGACCTTTCCTCTACTTGATCATTCTGAGTACCCATCTCAGTTTGATTCCTCTCAGAGAGTTGAGGAACCTGCACCGTTGCAGGAATTTCTTCACCAATGAAGTTTTCTAGCAACTCGAGTGTGGAAGCAATGTTAGTATCTTTCATCACTCTGTCAGTCATCGCCAAGCCTTCATCTGCCTGTTGGGTTGTGACTACTTCAACCTACTTTCCCTTGGTTGCATCCTCTACAATCTTAGCTCTTTTTGGTAGAGGAGATGAACTAGAGACTCCACCATGAGTCTCTATCCGTGATCTTTTGAGAACCTCTTGGTGTGGGAGGTCCTCATCTAAGCCTTCATTGATATCAGCACATACTCATCAATGTCATGTAGATCATTCAACAACATCTATGGAATTTTGCCTAAGCTCAATGATCTCCTTTCTGAGCTGGAGTCTTTCTGGACGGGAAGAGTTTTTCGGGCTTCAACATTCTTTGTTTCCCTTTCTGAAGATTGTGTGTCAACAAGTACAACTTCTACAGTCTTCATACATCATGGTTTCTTTGTCCTGGGTTTCTTAGTGACTTGGACCTCAACATGGATTTCTTCAAAACCACTTTCTACCTGAGCAACCAACTCGTCCTTGGCAGCCTTTTTCAAGGCTTCCTCATAAACATACTTGTACATACTATTGGTCACCGGGATGTCCATGTGCTCTCTTAGCACGACTCAGCACTTCTCCAGTAGATAACATATCTTTAGGCCATAGTGTATGTTTACTTTAGTGTTAGCACGACCTTTGGCTATCTTGGGCTCAAATTCTTTGACCCTGTTGATGAACTTGGTGAATGCGTACTTATCCCAATTGAAGAGATGTTCCTTCTCATTCACCTGTTTCTGGAAAATGGTCATCATCATCCAATGTTCGAGGCTTATTTGGTCAATGCCTCCTTTGTTGTCATCGAAGCAACGATGAAATATATTGTCCAAGACATTCCAATACTCATAGAGGTGCCTGGTCCTAATGTCTCCAAGTATGAACGTTGATGGTCAATCTTCGAATTTGTCATTCACAGCTTCCTCATACAAAATTTTTACAACATCATTCAAAACTTTGTCTTTTGTGTTGATCTCAAAAACTTGGCCGCAAATTTTCAATTGCAAGATTTTGCAGAACATTTCACTGTCCATGACTATCTCAGTACCTTGGACTTTTGTTTTAATGTACGTTTCTTCAACACTATTACTAAGCATTGTGTAGATTTTGGAGCTATTGTAGAACTCCAAAACATCCACAGATGACAAGCTGCTAGGAGCAGCAGAAAGGAATTTCCTAATCCTGGATTTTTCAAGCATCTTCAAGACATAGGTCCTATCTGGAGTAGAGGATATGGCAACAGTAAAGTACTGAGCATCCATATGTGCTCCCCAGTTCAATTTGAGGCTAGAATTCCAGACCTCTGGGTTGAAATCACCCGGCAAGCGTTTGTTCAACTATTGTAAATCTCTTTCTCCTTGCTTTTAAGCAGAGAAGTCGCAATTAAGTTCATGGAAGAGGTCTTTCAAGGTGCCATCTCTTATATAGTGTTTTGAGTAAGGTAATCGGTGAGAGTGTTTGCATTCGAGAGATTTTAGTCTATCTTTTTGGAAGACTAAACAAGGAACAGATGATCAACATAAGGATTTGTAGAAAACTTAGAGAGTTATTATTGTTTTGATACAAGATGAAATTTTGGATTTGGTAAAAGTGTTTGTCTCTTACCAGATTCCTTTATATATAGCAAGTAATAATTACATAGATACACCATACGTATAGAAATTCCGTATGTGTATCTGTGTACATTGCATCGGCGTGGAATACATTTCTACTTTGCATTAAATGCTTAGTGAGCCATGACTGTATTTGCAACATGCATTACATGCCGAGATTTAATCTCACCCGTTGAGATCAAATGTTTATTCATCAAGGGCAATGATATTGATCAATAAATTTTCCCGTGTCCACTCTATAAATTTTTGCAATACATATCGATATGTCACTGTTAGTGTGATAGAACAAAACCTTTTGGACTTATCATTCAGAGATTAAGTCTTGTTTTTTATTAATTATCATAAAAATGGTAAAAACACAAATCCGAGACATGTTTGACTCTCATAAATTTGTACTTTGTAGGACTAGTTGTTCCCCCATACCTCATGACTTAAATAGTTTTCGGAGTTCCCCTTTCAGAAAGTACCACTGGATATAAGCATGTCCATAGTATTTGAGTTCTTAGTTTTATATACTTATGGACTATATACCAACTAGCCTATCTGGATCCCTTTTTCCAAAATACCTTAGGCTTTTTGAGTATCATGTCTCAGAAACCTTAACATCCTTTTTTTTTTTTTAAGGAGCCGAGGCTCGATTTTCTTATGTATATATAGACGAAGATGGGGAAAATCACCCGTCAGTACAAAAATTTACGGAGGCTTATATGAACCATACAAATCCAGAAGGCTACCTAACTGATGCCACCACGGGCTTACATTTTCCAAATCTACACAGAAAATCCAAAAATTACATATAAACCCATAAGTATGCTTGGAGTACCAATGTCCGCGCCAAATGTCTAGTTGACCCGTGCCATTGACGTGCCTCTACCCATGTCGCTGCCCGTGCCTATGTACTTGACCAGTGCCGTGCCATACTGTGTCATGTCCGTACCAAGCCTCCAGAATGCCAGTAGAATTTCAAAAATGGGCTATTACCAGCACCAAGTACCTAGTATGTACCTGGTGCCCTACCATAGCCCCCATACCCCGTGCCAACATCAAGCAAAGTCGTGCCAATATCCAATGTCTACTACCTAACACCGTGCCAACATCAACAAACATAGAACCATCCCTACACATCGTACATAAAACCAGACTATCCATGTTTTTATCCACAAAAATCAAAGTACGTACGAAGTAATCCTTAAACACCAACATAGGCTGCATATATTCGTACCCAGCTGTCATCTTTCTCATCATCGGAATAAACTTTATCATATGATGCCAATATTTCATCATCAGAAAAACTGGCTACAGAAGAACAAGATGGGTCGAATGATTTACCTATAATTTGGCAAGGATCCTTCCCTCGTTTTAGCGCTCTCAAGGCATTCAAAACCTTAGTTCTAGCTGCAGTATACTTATCTATCAGTACCAGTTTTTTGGACGCCTCTGAATCCGCATTTGTCACAGCCAAAGTAGAAGAAGAAGAATTGAGGAATCCTTTCTTCAGGATGGATTGATGCACTGTCAAAGATACAGATTTCGAGACAGGTCTGTTCTCAGTCTCGACCACCTTGCTTTCATCAAATAAATCCGTCAAAGAGCTCAAACATTCATCTTCACCTGAAGCTACAACATGGCCCGGAATTTCTGAATTCTTCTCTAACATTACAGGTTCCTCAGTTCCATAAAATAAACTCTTCAATGATTCCAGTAATTCATCCTCCTCTGAAGTAGCCATAGGAACCAAGAGGGTATCACAACCAGAGTTCTCAAGACGACCTACTTCAGAATCATCAACCCAATCAACTATTCTATCCATCCCACCTCTTTCACCACCATACATCCCTACCCTGCCACCTCGACCATTCAAACCGATACCTCTCCCCCCAGATGAAACTGGTCTCAGCTGAGCAGAGACATAACTAGGCTGATAGACGTGATCAACAGGTTTTGGCAGAAGCTCCACCGGCTCCACAGGAGCTACCTTCTTGGCTGAACAGTTGGAACTTGAATGGCCCATTCTTGAACAGTCATTACAATATAAAGGTCTCTTCCCATAGCTGACCTTATACGCAGCACCCTTATTCTGGAATTCAATCCATAACTGACTCGGAAGTGGCTTCGATATATCTAACTCCACACAGATGCTAGCAATTGCCAACTTGCTTTGGTAGGCTGTATAGCCATCTACTTGCAGTGGCTTCCCCAATAGTTTATCCACCTCAAAAATAGCCTCTTTGTGGTACAAATAGGCAGGGAGCCCGTGGATTGCTACCCATACCGGCACAAGAGGTTAATCCTCATTCAAAGACATATTAGTAGACCACTTGCAGAACCTGAAATTATTCTCTGCAACACACGGGTTCTCCAAACTCCACAGACAATTATAATCCTCCTCCAAAGCTAACTTCACCAAGAATTCATTTTGGTTCAAAAAACTAACAATAAAACGGGATTTAAGCTTCAATTTGTTCAAAAAATTTGTGATTTAAAAGATTTTAGGAACACCAAGATAGAACTTCCCTACCTAAGACAACTGAAATGGAACAGATAGCTGACTAAGTTCCAAAGCATTAAATGAAACTGAAGGCATACCATTGAACATCCTTCTTTTCATATATGTTTCCCAAATACTTGTTTCAGAAACATGTTTCCTTTTCTCTGTTCTTACTCACTTTTTTAGAGATTTAGAACTTTTGAGTTCTTTAGCAACTCCATTAACCCAAGACTGAGTCTTTAGATTAAAAACCAAATTTTCCTAGAGTGGCTTAGTGAGGATGTTTGCAACCTGATCTGCAGTACCAACTTTGAGAATCTCTATATTGCTTTTCTCAACATGGTCTCTGATGAAGTGGTCTCTAACATCAATGTGCTTAGTTCAAGCATGGAACTTAGGATTTTGAGTAATTGAAATAGCACTAATGCTATCATAGAAAACGAGAGTTTTTTTTCTTCATTGAGTCCAACCTAACGTTTTCTAGCTTGTATTGCACAATCGTGAGAATCGCACACCCAAAGAAGGGAAGAAACAAATGGTTTCTACCTCGAACGGTAGATCGAGGAGTTTGAACCATCATGAGAATCACACTTCCAAAGAAGGGAAGAAGCTAAGGGTTTCTACCTAGAATGGTAGATCGATGGAATTGAACCATTGTGAGAATGTTACTCTCAAAGAAGTGGAGAAGCTAATGGTTTCTACGTTGTATTGAACCATCGTAAGAATCCCACACCCAACGAAGGGAAGAAGCAAAAGGTATCTATCTCAAATGGTAGATCGAGGACTTTGAATCATCATGAGAATCACAGTCCCAAAGAAGGGGAGAAGCTAAGGGTTTCTACCTCAAATTATAGATCAAGGGAATTAAACCATTGTGAGAATGTCAGTCTCAAAGAAGGAGAGAACCTAATGGTTTCTACATAGAATAGTAGATCGAGGAGTTTGAACCATCATGAGAATCACACTCCCAAAGAAGGGGAGAAGCTAAGGGTTTCTAC
>JAYMSP010007040.1:0-10608 GCA_036897095.1 Plantago elongata
GATTTAAGCTAGTTCACTTCTCACGTATCCCGCTTCGCTCTGGATGGCGTGCACACGGTGCTCAATCGCTCTGAGACGTTCTCGACTTCGAGCACGAGCCCTTCTTTCGGATGCCAGTTGTGCATCCATCTGTCGGGAGCGCATCCTCCCTGAATGGGCCTCATCGACCCAGTTTTGAATGAAGTTTCGTTCATTACTCCAGTCACGACTTTCTATGTCGCTCATCTGTCGAAGTCAGTAACATATAGATAATAATAGTGCATAATTATGTGTCACTCCCCTCCCCCACGTTTGAAAATACTTTAGGTTTTGGTATTTGAAAATGCGTCACAATCCTATTGGTCTGAATCGGGCTCTGATACCACTCTGTAACGGCCCGAGATCTGGTTCAGACGTCAAGGGTTGTGCCGAATATTTCAAATACGCATTTTATTATTAAAATATTAAAATATTATCCTTTACAAACCAAATGTACGAGATAATTTAGAACAGAAAAACAGAAACACACATCTAAACTTAAGATTCCAGCAACGGAGACTGATCAAGTCCGTCTGTCGGTTCTACCCAGTCCTGTCGTCGCGCTCAAAATCTGGAAAAGCAAAATATTGGAAACAGGGAGAGTGTCAGTCACTAGGACTCAGTGAGGACAGTCAAGCATGCATAAATATGCGTATGAAATTATGCAACAGTACAGTAAACTAACACACTTGCTGATCAGGAAGTAATTTTTTAACAGTGGGGAAACCACAAACGGGAACAGGACATGATCGCAGCAGGTATTCCACCCGGCGATAATAATAGGAGATGTCGTGGTATGGAGATCTACCCAACGGCAGTGGGTGCAAGTACCGCGGCATTAGATTCCCCACCCGATGACAGTAATAGGAGGTGTTGTGGTATGGAGATCTACCCAATGACAGTGGGTGCAAGTACCGCGGCCTAGTATCCCCACCCGATGACAGTAACATGAGGTGTCGTGGTATGAAGATCTACCCAACGGCAGTGGGTGCAAGTACTGCGGCCTAGTATCCCACCTGACGACAATAACATGAGGTGTCATTATAGGCTAGTCCTCTAGAGGTGGCCCCTACGGATTCAAGAGGTGCCCGCACCGCGAATACACAGTGCAGCGCTCCGCTCCGCATGACACTTAGCGACCGCCAAATGACCAGTAACAGTAATGCTGCAAGTGGCATCACCCAGCTAAACAGGACGTGAACGGTTTCCCAAAACAGTTTTAGTGTGTGGTGTTAATTTCAGGAAAATTGTTTTCGTGCAATGCAGGGCATGAGGATCAGAAATAGGGGCGATATGCAGGTTTAGTAACAGTAACAATGAGTAGGATCAGTAACAGGAGCAGTAACAGTATCAGTAACAGGAGCAGTAAACAGGGTTCGGTGTTCAGTATAAATCAACAATTGGAGCAATAAAATGTTAGGTCACAACAAGTGGTGTATCCTACGTACAGATCAACTATAGTTTAGAAACCTAATTGGTAAACCGGATCAGTAGACGGGACTCGGTATACAGTATTATGCAGCAATTGGGGTAATAAAATGTTACGTCAATACAAGTAAGGTTCCCTAATACAGGTTGTCTACAGTTAATACAGTCAGTCACTACATCGGTAAACGGGTCGGTCGATTGACGTCGTGTGGTCGCGGTCAGAGTTAGATAGTCAGGCAGATAAACATGTACTGGAATTGAAAAGTGAAGAATGAACAGTAGCAAATTTTCCCAGGGCCGGATGCCGAAAGCCAGCTATCACTCACCGTATGTATCGAGGGCGTCAGGAGCTTCCGAAGTTCTTGGTAAACAGCTAAATAATATTACTCAATTCTCGACCTAAATAACTTAAAAGGTTCTCGACACCTTTCATATTTTCTAACGACGTCTTAGTAATTCTTTTACCTTATGACGTACAGAGTTAACATCCGAGTTTTACTATTATTCTGACACTGTATTTAATTACGTTTTTGACATTTAAACTAAACGACACTAATTAGCATTTTGACCTCCATTACCTATTTCTGTTAAAACCGGCAAGATGATACTTTATTTTACTTCCAAAAATTATCCGGTATTTTATTCTTAACGAGTGTAACAGACGACAAGTCTGTCTCAGTATAAACCTATATCCGGTATAACTCCTAACAGATAAATTCAAACTACAGACGACAAGTCTGTCCAGCAATATTTCCATTTTTAACAGTATTTAACCAATATCTGTTCCAACAGTATAATATTATATTCCAGTTTCCTAGTCGATGTCTACAAAAGTCAACCGAGTACAGACTAATCTAATTAAATAACAAACCGCAACCAGCGGCAATTCTACTGTCGACGGCCAGTCGACACTAATAATTTAACAGACTAACAGTATAATTTAATTTCCATTAACTGGTAACAATTACTAATGACCGGTTACTTATGCTATTAATCAATAATTAACGATAATTAATCATTAATTAATACTAATTATAATTAACGCTAATTAACTGATAATAATATTAATTAACACTAACGATGGTAATTAACGTTAATTAATAATAATTAGATATTAATTAATTAACAGTAATTAACTAACGATAATTAATTAATTAAAGAGAATTAATTACGGTAAATAATTAGCGAACGATAATTAGCGATAAAATAACACAATACTGACCGAGTGCGTGTCGAGAGTCGGACAGCGTAACAGTAGTCGAGACGGGGTCGAGGCGGAACGGCTGCGAATAATATTTTTATTAATTTTCCGTTCGTTTATTCGAAGTTAATCGAAATCGATCGAGAAATCTTACCGGGATAATTGGTCGAGTTAACGACACTATCTCGGGACGAGGTAATCGGGCAGTGGTGGTAGGTGGTCGGAGACGGCGGTGGCGCGGCGGCGATGGGTGGAGGAAAATGGACAGTG
Source organism: Plantago elongata (assembly GCA_036897095.1). Lineage (NCBI taxonomy): Eukaryota > Viridiplantae > Streptophyta > Magnoliopsida > Lamiales > Plantaginaceae > Plantago > Plantago elongata. The sequence continues at coordinate 2,918 of JAYMSP010007040.1, forward strand.
AAGTAGAAGAATGAGAAGAGAGGGATGAGCAAGGGAGAATGAGGAGTAGTCGAGTATATATAGTACCGAGGCGGCTCGAAATGGCGGTGGAGTTGGCTGGAATTGGCCGCGTGGATGGCCACTTGGCCGAATTTCCTTCTCCTTGCGCTGACTTGCTCTCTTCCCTTCTTCCGCGTGGATCTCGGCTACACAAGGGGCACGTGGGGTGGCGGCGCCGCCAGGCGCGGTGATTGGTTGGAGGTGGTCGGTGTTGGCACACAATTTGCAGTGGATGGCACGAGGAAAGCAGGAGCAGGCGGCGTGAATGGAGAATTGGCGTGGGAGTGAGCAGGCTGCTCATTCAATTTGGGGAAGAAAGACCCCAAAATGACTATAATACCCTTACTAGAAAAGAAGGGAAAGAAGGGAGGTGAGGGTAGGTTGGTCTTTTTATGGTTAATATACAACTGATTCATTCTGGCTTCCAAACGACTGGCAAATAAATTCCGGAAAAATGGAAAATCGATTCCCGGACATTTTTCAAGTCGTTCTCGAGCCATAGGAAAAATAAATAATTTTTATTTTAGTATTTTTATTATTATTTTATTAGTAAATGACTAAATTCTATTTTAACGTCGAATCCACTCGGCGTTAAAATTCTAAATTCGACCTAATCTACCTATGTAATATTTTTACTCGTGCGAAATAATAAAAATTAGTATTTTATTAAATTATCGAAAATTTGTCAGACCTTACAGATAATATATGTTTTGAGCTTTCTGTCTGTGTTTCTTTAGCGGGGAATTTTATGTTATGTGTTATTCTATGCCGACGTCATTGCCACCGGACTTACACTAATGGCCATAGTGTGACTCTACTGAGCTAATTATTCTGAAACTACTATTATGTTATAAATACTCCATGAAACTGTTTTCTGGCTATGTGACTGATATTATGGAATGTATATATATGTAATTTTACTGCACTGCTTGATCCGGTAAAAGCGTAAGGAGATTCACCCTTACACATTTGTTTTCCAGTTGTCTGAGTGGCTTCGATTTGGAACAGGTTACTAGTGGAGGCATGTCGGTTAGATCAGGTAGTGGTCTTGAGTGTAGTTTTGTAATTCTGAAGTCTGAAACTAGTTTGATGTTTATAGAATTGTATTTGTGTTTTAGACGCTCCGAATTACATTTCAAACTGTTTTGTAAACTATATTAAGGCTTTCGTCTTGGCGTGAGTCCATCTCACGATAGGCGGCCGGTCGCGCCAAATTATCTTTTGTTTTGGAGCGTGATAAATAGTCTTAATATGATGCAACACTGGCATATGGAAGCCAAGGAAACACCTATATGACTGAAGGTTGCATCCACAGGGAGCCATCCCCTCAATAATTTCCACCGGTAAATACTAATGGTAGGGGATAACCTAGCATGCCAAGAGACTGAAAACACTTTTTGTATACGGAGCTCATCTCTAGTTTCATTCCAAGCTGATTTGGTGTTGAAAGAACCATTTTGAGACAGTTTCCGATTGGGCCTGGCAACTGGCTCATGGAAAATATTAGCAATCTATCTAACCACCTCAGAAGGTAAGCAAATGATCTAACATCTCCCAATCCTAAGCAGAGCCAGTCCTAAACTATTTCACTCACATAAAATCAGTGTCATTAGAGTGTAAAACATCATTGATTAATGGACCTTTGGAAGTCCACTCATCTAGCCAAAAAGATAATATTCCATCTCCAGATTGTCAAAATGTATGATTTTGAGTAATGTCCCTAACATGCATTATCCTTTTCCACACCTTAGAATCTGATACATGAAGGGATACTATGTTTGGATCAGAGTTATGACAGTATTTTTTCATCATGGAGATAGGCCATAGAGAATTTTATAAAAGAGAACCACAATTTCATAACAAAAGCATCACACATATCTTTAAGGGATCTAATATATAAATCCCCTTCCTTGGATAGGAAAGCAAACCTTTTTCCAGGAAGTCCAATGTATTTTCCTCTTGTCATTAGATGAACCCCAAAGAAATCTAGCCATGATAGCTTCTATTTCCTTAATCATAGCTACAGGAGGATTTAGAACTTGCAGTAAAAGCACATGCATAGAACACAAAACACTTCTTATGAGAGTCCGTCTACCACCTTGAGACAATACATCAAGATTCCAACCTGAGAGCTTAGATCTCACTTTATCAATTAAAGTTCCATATAACTCAATTTTCATTCTACCTTTGTAAATGGGAGCTCCCAATAGGTGAAAGGAAATTGAGGATGAGTAAAATTAGTAAATGATGTGATCATAGATACATTAGCTCTTTTTCCCCAAATATATGTTACTTCTGGAAAAATTGATGTTTTGACCAAAAACATTCTCATAATGCACAAAAAAACCCATAAGTTTATGTAACCCTAGCTTGTAACATTTACAGAAGATAATGCAATCATCTGCATAAGACAGGTGACTTATGTTGAGATTGCCTTTTGAATAAATACAAGGAAGGATTTTTAGCAAACAAAGTATTCAGCCCTCTGGAAAAGTATTCCCCAGCCATGATAAAAAGAGAAGGGGATAGAGGATCCCCTTGTCTCAGACCATGGCCAAAGGGAATAGAACCACAGGATTGCCCATTAACCAAGATACTGAACACCACATTGTTCGAGAGCAAGTATAGTCTCTAGTTTATAATATAATAGTTCCTACTTGGTGTCCAAGTTGTGTAGCTAAGATGAGTTGATTGCAAATACTAGATAGATTTGTACACGAAACTAGTTGACTAGTCTGTGAGTGGGTGCGCAACCCTCATACACGATTAGTGAACCGAACCAAGCTCAAATGAGTTAACCCTTGTGAGCTAAGCTTTTGTTGGTTCGACTTCTTCCACCTTCTAGAAGCTTTTGCTTCAAATTGAAGTTTGTAACTCATGTAAGTTGCAAGTAGTCAATTTGACATTTGTTGCTCAATAAGTTACAAGGTTACTCATTGTCTTAAAAATAAAATATATAAAACTCTGATTTGAGACATCATATGGGTTTACCAAGAGTACTTCCAATCTTATCGAGGCTCTTAGATCCCCCAAAGATGCAGAAGTAGTTAGGGTAATTTAACCAAGATTGGTACAACATGCATCATATCCTGTTTTAAGGAGAATCCAGTTACCCACTCACGGAGGAACATAGTCATGTTGTAGATCATATACGGTCCCTTGCTCATAACATAATTTATGCCTGCCATAGTTCAGAATTTCAGGATGAAGTAGCCTTCATCATTGTAGAAAATCTCGGAAGTCTGACAAAGTTCCAGAAGAACTTCTCCATGTATTGTTTCACAGGATAAGGGAGGTATTCCAGAATTCGATTTTTGAAGAAACTTCATCTTCTGCTATCTCAACTTCAACATCACCACCAGCAATAGTCGGAGCAGTATATTGAATGGCTTCTCCTCTTGATGGCTCCCGATTTCCTCGGATAATATATGTCCATAATTTCACAAGGAAAACTTCCTCTATCATCAGTTGCGAGGGTGTCGGGGATGACACAATGTCATATGTCATCGATCCAATGGCAGCGTCCTTAGAATTCAGTTCCGGTGGGATGGGGTTCGAATTAGGAGCATGGGTTTCCTGTAAAATCTCTTTGAGGATCTAATTGTCGGTTTCAATAGTCACCCTACCAGATTCATTGGTGAGTTGAGAGTTCTACGCAGATTCGGATTGACGAATCTCTTGCTCCACATTGAATGGCGTGTAGATCCACCGATTGTTTGTTCCGTTGGGGAGACACTGACGCCACCTTCTTCCGTGGCCGGCCCGTGCATTCTTCATCACTGGGATGACAGAAAGTCGCCACCAGAGGATTACCGAGAATATCTAGGGCATAGCGTTTCTAGAGAGCGAATTTGGTACATGACACTTTAACTCAATTGGAGAGTAGATTGTTAGACACTAAGGGAGTGCTTGAGAATCAACATGGTTTTTTATTAAAATAATGGTTGTAATATAATAGTCATGAAGCACATGGAAAATTTGAACAAAAATATCGTAATAATATTTAAATAATGTATCATATATTTGTTGGTGCCGGTTAAGATTGTAGCTGCAAGAATTGTTAGTAACAAGAGTAATCAAACAGTACAAAGAAGAAACTCTATCGCACTTACTGCAGGTTGATCACAAACCAGAAAACAGAAAACAAAGAATTCAAATTTAATCATGGACGAGTCAGCAGTGAGACCACTTCCCCTTAAGCTAAATTTGGTCGCCAATAGTAAGCTTCAGGCCTTCCTCGGGCAATTAGCTCCCATAGTACAACGCCCAATCTCAGCAACCGCTGGAAGCTCAGCAGCAGAAGCTCTGTCGAACTTTTATGGTGAAGAACACTCGAATATCTAAAGTGCAGAAGGAAAACAGAGAAGAGAATGGAACGAGAATTTCTGGTGTGTTCAAACAAGTGAGGACTGGGTTATATATAGCTGAGACAAAACGTAACAGCTAGCTAAGCATTAAGGCAAAAAACGTTACTAATGTAGTAATATAACAATTTACATCAGGCAGTAGTGGGGAGGTTTTAATTTTTAAAATTAAACCTCTTCTCTTTTAAGAGGAAAAATCTGGAAGATTAGATGGAAAGTCAAAAGTTGTGCTTCATGGAAAATCGTAGTAAAAAGAAATGTTTGAACGTTTTTTGGCTCTCTTTTGGTTGAACTAAAGAACACGCAAAACTGATCGGTGGAACTTAGATAATTAGTTGCTCAAAGTTACCCACTTAACACTTTATCATACATAACATTTTTGGCTCTCTTTTGGTTGCCTCTTGCAATCAATTCCCCAACAATCCCCCACATGAATGAGACAATTGACTGGTAAATGAAAATGCAGCCTAGCAATGCAAATTCAAGATTTCTTCTAGAAAAACTTGCATCGGGAAAGGTGGTTGTTAGCCTTGAACCTTCCCTAGTGAAATACCATTGGATACACTTGCCAACAAGTGGACGTGATGCCTTGAACTTTTCGACTTTTTGTGTGTAACAAGACAATGATATTTACACAACGATTTCCTCTACACCACATAAGTCCTTTCGTTGTTGTCCGTTTTGGCCCTGGACTGCCTTGGAAACTTTCAATGAACGCTCTAGAGATTTAGCCCTACTAATCATCTCATAGAAGCGGCCCCTTCACGTTCGACATAGGTGATCTCTTATTAGAAGTATCTTGTCATACCCCACTTTATCAACTCAACGTATAAGGATCATTAAAAGCTTTTGCTTATCCTCCTCTGTACAGGCCTATCACTCTCTCATCATAGGAATAGGTAGGAAACTTAGTTTACCGAGTGCTTTGGTCGATTTCCCCCCCCCCAAATTAGGTTATCCCTTTGAACCTGCAAATTGGGGTTTACAATTCAGGTAGGGTTTCCATCATGGGCGGTAATCATTTAATGGGCTTTAATCCCACCCCCCTCGATGATTCCTCTACACGGTCTCTCGTAAGACCTTTAGTTAATGGGTCCGCAATATTATATTTGGATCTCACAAACTCCAAAGCTATAACTCTCGTTTTCAATAATTTCTTCACGGACTTATGTCTCCTGCGAATATGTGGAGACTTCCCATTATACACATTATTCCTTGCTCGTCCAATAGAAGACATACTGTCACAGTTCAAACTAATTGGAGTCATATATTTTGACCACATAGGAGTGTCTTCCAAGAAACACCGTAACCAATCGGCCTCTTCTGCTGAAAGATCTAACGCTATGAACTTAGACTCCATAGTCGATCTTGTAATGCATGTTTGTTTGCAAGATTTCCAGGAAATCGTTGCTCCACCGGTTGTGAAGATATGCGCACTCGTGGATTTCACAGTCGAGGAACCTGTAATCCAATTTGTATCACAATACCCTTCTAGTACAACCGGATATCTCGTAAAATGCAACCCATAGTTAGCACTGCCCCTCAGATATCTAAGGACTCTAACTACTGCTTTCCAATGTTCATGATTTGGGTTACTCATATATCAAGCTAACTTATTTACTGAGTTAGCAATATTTTGTCTAGTACAGTCCATGAGGAACATTAGACTGCTTATGATCCTAGAATACTCAAGTTGTCCTACACTTTCTTTCTTATTCTTGCAGAGCTTTGACACCACCTCCATAGGGGTTCTGACAATCTCATTATTGTCTTTGTCAAACTTCTCAAGAACCTGTTCAACATTGTGACTCTGAGAAAGTGAGTAGCCATAATATGTCTTGAAAATTTTCATTCCAAGTATGACATCGGCAAGGCCATGTCCTTCATATCAAAATTATGTGACAACATTCTCTTAGTAGTTGTTATGTTATCATTGTTATCAATGGTACTCATATCATCCACGTAATAAGCACACGATGACATAGTCTCTGTCATTTCCTTTTACGTAGACACACTTATCACATTGATTTATCCTAAACTCATTTGAAAGCATAACGCTATCAAATTTCTCATGCCAATGTTTAGGAGCTTGTTTTAATCCATACAAGGATTTAACAAGTCTACACACTTCAAATTCTTTTCCAGGTGCCACATACCCTTCAGGGTGTTCCATGTATATTTCTTCCTCAAGTTCTCCATTGAAAGGCTGTTTTCACATCCATCTGATGAATTTCAAGATTGAACAATTCTGCAAAGGCAACAATTAATCTAATGGATGTCTTTCTAGATACAGGAGCATAGGTGTTAAAGTAATATACACCCTCAGTTTGTCTGTATCCTTTAACTACAAGTCGAGCCTTGTATTTATCCACTGAACCATTTGTTTTCATCTTCCTCTTGATGATCCACTTATGGCCTAGCGGTTTAGTACTAGGTGGAAGATCCACAAGTTCCCATGTGTGATTCTGAAGAATCGAATTCATCTTACTATCTATCACCTCTTTCCATAGATCAAAATCTGCTGATGAGATAGCCTCTTTATAGGTCAATGGATCCTTATCTACAATGTAGGTTAAATAATCCGGACCAAAGGTGTTTGTTGTCCTATCCCTCTTGCTACATCTAGGTTCTTCAACTTCCTTTTGAGGTTTTGCCACCCCCACGTTTGTCGCCTCTTTGTTGTCCTTCAAGTCAACAATAGTAGAGCGATTTACGTAAGGAAAAGTTCCCTCAAAGAACAAAGCATCTCTAGCTTCAATAATAGTATTAATGTGCATCTCCGAATTATCTGATTTATGAATCAAAAATCTATATGTACTATAAACACGCAATCTACCATTTTTGGTCCAATTCGAGTCCTCCTAGGAGGAGGAGGAATATGAACCTTTGCTAGACACCCCCACACTTTAAGAAATTTATAAGAAAGTGCATGACATTTCCACAATTCATAAGGTATTTTGTCTAGCCTTTTATGCAGTAGCCTGTTTAGGATGTAATTTGAGGAAAGCAAGGCATCCCCCCCCTCCCCCCCCCAAAAAAAAATTTATGGGGTGCCCCTGAACCTAACAACATAGAATTCATCATCAGTTTAAGGGTCATATTCTTCCTCTCAGCAATCCCGTTTTGTTGAGGGGAGTAAGGAGCAGTTGTTTGATGAATGATTCCATTTTTAACACACAATTGAGCGAATAGAGACTCATATTCTCCACCTCTATCGCTCCTCAACATTTTGATCTTCTTACCAAGTTGATTTTCAACTTCATTCTTATAATGCACAAACATGTCAAT
>JAYMSP010007041.1:0-10607 GCA_036897095.1 Plantago elongata
TGATCTCATAAAGGAGCGGATACAGTTGCTCGAGGAAGTCGATGACGCGTGGAGAAAACGTAGCAGTAGACTGCAGGGGAAGAAAACGGCTCAACTGCATAAGAATAAGAGAAATCTGATGCATAATCAACGAAGAAGACCTAGCCGGAGGATTGTCCATCGGAGAAGAGGGCAATCGACGATCGCGAGCAATTGCAGAGGCGGTCGATGAAGATCGAACGAGCTTGGGCGATTGCTAGACATGAGAACGACGATTGCGGGTAATTGCAGGAGGATAGAAGAAAATTCGACAGATTAAAGAAAACTGTTTGAACATGGGAGGGGATCGACACCAGTGGGTTGTTCGATAAGAGGAGAAGTTCGACAGATTGAAGAAATTCGTTCGAACACGGGAGGGGATCGACAACAGTGGGTTGTTCGATCAGAGGAGAACTCGAAAGAGGTATATGAACGTGGGGTTCTGTATATACGTGAATATATCGAACGTGAGGTTCTGTATGTGAGACTTCTGCAGCGTAAGATAAAGGGGAGAAATGATGCAAAAGAGATATAGACAAGGACAATCACATTGATTACAATGAGGGAAAAGATGAGAGATTACCTGGCGAAGATATCATATGAGATCGGATCATAATTTTCAGCAATATGTCGCTTACCTGAGAACATAGTTTGACCTATTAAACCTTATTTGATTCCGATCTCCACCTGTAGTTCAACGAGTTATCCTGATGTAGTCGAAATTTCATGACGATCCAACGACTGAATCTTCAGGAATTTCCGTTTCCAAAGACTGCATGTGTTGTCATGCTATACGAAAAATTATCAGGACCAATGATCATTGGAGACTTACATGGTTCTGATACCATGAAAGAATTATTTTTCCCTACCTCTTTTTATTCATCAATCTCATATATATATATACAAGTAGGTATAGCTAGATATAATAAGAAATTTTAATTTAATAATACTTCTAAATACTAACATTAAAGAATCATAATCTAATTATACATTTAACATTAATGTTTTAATTTACACGGTGCATTTATCTTAGGTGTTTTATGTTTGCAATGTAGGTACATCATGATGAAACACTAGTCTTGTTGTAGCCTAGGTTAAGTAAAACGTTTCTTGAATTCCACTTGTGGATAAGTTGGCTTTCTACTTGTTCCTTCTCTTTCTTTTTCAGATCATCTGTGTTAATTTTTCTTATGATGATATATGATCATCGTTTAGCTTTTTGGATCCCAGTTTACATCTTTACAGGGTTTGATTTGGATAGTCATTGCCCGACTTTTTTCATTTTACACTTGACTACACATGATCGATTGTAATTAGTCACTAGCCCATCACATATGGGCCTCTATGCAAACTATTGGGCCAGCCTTATGTCCACAAACATGTCCACTATATGCTATTCTCCGGGACTTTATTCAATTTTGAAAAAGCTTCAAAATAGATCTCTTATCAAATTGATGAATGATTGAATATAAGATTTCATCGATCGATCTACCTACATTTTCTCCAGTACGTCTTAGCTAATACCTAGGCATTAGGCAAGAGATCAAAAGCTCGCAAGCGAAATGCCATTGCTTCATTTATTTATGTGTTCACTACAAACGAGATCTATGAACATTAAACAGTCCAATACAATGAGTATTTCGTAAAACTTTGTTATTGACTTTTGCATTTAAAAAATTTCATCATAATATTTGGTTAAATAAATTATCATTGTAGTTTAAAACTAATTTAAAATTGAAACTGATTGATATATAGTGAGAAGATTGGTACGTGTAATTGTTTTTGCAAGAGATCTCGAGTATGTAAATCTTCATTGTAATATTGGCTGAACAAAGTTCATTTTCGTCCACGTACATCAACTAGAGTTTTCTCCTTGTCTGGTATGCATACTACTCAAGAACGCTCATTTGTCGCACTTTCTTCCTTTTCTAATCAAACCTAGCTAGAATAACAATCTACCACATTCTGCTTCTATACTACATCCGTTTTATTATTTTATGTTCAAATCTTCAAAAACCATTTTCTTAATTATAAGCAAATGTAACTTCGGACGGAAGGAGTATATAGTATTCTTAACATGCAACTATACTCCGGCATGTGAAAATATATTGAATTCTGTTATATGTGTCAGATTGAATGTTTGTTTTAAAAGAAATAGTATTGATTTTAACTCAAATTGAAACCTTTCCAAATTAAGTAATTCCTGAATCAAATTAACAATCATGCAAAATAATTTCAAACCTAGCCAGGACATTAATGGAGCTGATAAAAGTTCTCCTTTTCACTCTGCAAGTGCTAAATTTGAATTCCCATGTCATTTTGGAACTCTTGAAATCTACTCGTAAGCAGTTACAACGTTATGCTACAACAACTCTCTGGATTACAACTTCTATTCCAAATTCCAAAGGAGTTTTTTTTTTTTAAATCGGCTAAAAGTATTCGAACCCCTAACCTATTGATTAGAGGTGAAGCGTTTTACCAACTGAGCTGCACTTCGTTGTCCATTCCGAAATAGTTGTTAAAATCGAAAATGTAAAGAAACAAAGATCATATTCATCTACTTATTGCTATGACTAGCTCCTGATCACTAACCCTTCTATTTAAGAGACAGAATTGTCATCCCAACCGTGTTCTACGCGTGGGACCCACACCGCCGCGAACACTGAATTATGCCCTTTCCATGTCAATACTAGCATATCCTCATCCTTCTTCATTCCCCAACCACTAGCATGCTCATCCAACAACACTTTAACTTCCCTGATCGTTTCTTCCCCGAACGGAACGCTCACAAACCCATTATTCCCCATTCTCTGGCACATTTTCATCCCTGATTCCAGCCTCTCTATCCTCTGAACGCCTTCAAACCCGATAACATTCTCAATCTTTTGTCCCACATCAGTTTCATACTCTATCCTCTGAGGACTATCCTTGGGCAAGAAAGTTTCCAATGCATCGAAAGGAATCCACAGATAATTAAAACAAGAAGTAATCCGGGATGAAAGTGATCCACTTGACACTCCCAAATCGCAATCTTCATCAACTATTGTCACAAGACAAGGACTTAAGCTCTTGATCCTGTCCAAGAAAGTATCCCTGATTGAATTCTTGTAACCAGTTTGCTCATCTGGCAAATACCTTAGCCAATTTTGGCAGTTCACTACTAACGCTTCCTCGTCTTTCAATTCCAGGGCCAATGGATTCAGTTCCCTTAGAATCAATTCATACTGTTGATGATCCATTAGATCTTGTGTACTTGCATCTACTTTAATCACATTGAACTCGAATGGAACGTCCCTAAACTTGGCAAAATTTGACAGGCGCTGCCCCACTTCTTCGATCGAGACATTAAGTAGAGGAGGAACGGGTGGCCTCCAGGAGAGAACGGATATTTTAAGGAATGGAACGCGTTCCTGATTATTTTTAGCTAACGCATCTATAAGTGTAGGTAATTGCATGCAATAAGTTATACTAAAATCTAACAAATGGATCCTTTCGAATCCTTGTACGGCTTTTAAAATCGCGCTATTAGAGGCAGAGAATCCGAACCTGTGCCAGGGGATTAGGTCTACATACCCTGCCAAGTCAGTAACCGACATGAGACGCCACTGGAGCGTTTCCGTGGGATTGAAGTTCACGGAAGTTGGACAGATTCTTGAAGCTTTGGAGATCAAGGCCCGGAGGAAGTACGAGGCAAGTCTCTGATTTGGATCGCCTAAGGACGAGGCGACATTGTTGAGCACCCACATGACTTGTTGGGCTAATGTCACATCTTTGTTGTCCAAGGCGCTTGCGCAATGGATGAGAAGCTTCTCAATACACGATCCGTCTAACGTGTTCAGACAGCCGAGGCGTAGTGCACCAGAAATGGAGCCTTGTGGTGAGGTGAAAATGTTGGGGGGTTGTACGGAAAGTGAAGGAAAGGTTGATGATGATGATGATCTTCTTAGCTCTGATTTCATGATGGTTTGAGGTGTAGGGGTGCAAAATTGTCTTTTGCTTGGAAGAGAAGAAATTGACATTGGTTGCTATTGTTGATGAGAATTTTGGATTTGGGTGATAAACTGTAAGGGTTTTAGTATGGTGGGTATATATGTAGTGAATTTGGAGAAGATAACAGAAGCATGTTTATGTAGAAACTAGGGTTTATGTGGTGACATCATGAAGGAATATCCTTATCAATGATTGAGATACTATTAGACAAAAACAAGTGCATTTGTTTATCTCTAGTAGCCTTAAATTTGGATGCAACATGGAAGAGAACACTAATACAAGTGTTTACCTATCCACTTGTGATTGAAGTAATGACTTTAATCATTAATATTAGCCATCAAACCATTTTTGTTGCTCTCTCTACACTGTCTGTAACAAGTATGAAATGGTGGTATATAACTTGAGTAGTATAGCTACTCTTAATACTAAGGGTAGTACCATTACATTTAGATCACAAGTTATTTCAATTTGATAACTTTCTTAATAATAAAAATCAGATTAATCAAGTGAAATTCCGGAGTAGTAACGTTGACCAGGCTATTTAATTTCTAGTGTTGTAGCCAAGTAACATGCATGCACGTCTACAAATTCTAGGATGAAACATCCCAATTAAGTTTAATTCATTAACCTTTCACTTGATAATCTATTCCTTTGCTATAATTAATATCATCATCTGGAGAAAAAAACGAAACTTGGTAGATCATGACAAGATTTGCTTTTGGTGATAAAAGGCAAAGAAAGAGTTAAGAAGCTGTACTTAGCCGGCCAGGTAAGCCAATTTGACACATGAGCTTGTGAATTAAGACAATTCTTCCTTTTGTTTTGACATCATTTTTATTCAAAATTTTCTATTATTTGGAATTGATGTGATTTGATGCCTACGTATCGCACGCTGGCTTGTTTGTTTTCTTTGCAAATTTAAGTTGGTAATCATAATTAATAATGCCACACGAAAAGACAATTACAGATATTTAAAAAGTTGTTCTTCATTCTATATCTTTTGTTTCCTAGCTATACTTTTCCTAAAACATATTCAAATATTGGAGAATTTGACAGAGTGCGCACCATATGTTAGCAGAAAAATGATTCACAAAGGGCCAATTCTAATCAGGTTCTGGTTCAAACTTCATTTACATCTGTTTCAAGGAAGGAGACTAAAAGTTGAAAAAAGATTATGTGGACTGAAAGACTTGGTTGGCTCTTGAGTGTTGAAAGTTGAAACAGAATATCAAATTGCAGATTACAACAAAGTTGCGCCCCGGACTGCTAAGACGGTCTCGCCCAAAGGACTTGCTCATCAATCTTGCTTAACATCTCATCATCTAATCGCTTCCATGTCTTGATCTTTTCGACACCAGTCCATGATGATTCCCCTTTACCCAATTCTGCTAAAATTACTCTTGCTCTTTTTGTCCAGCCGGGAACTCCATAACCATGATACCCGAATCCTCCCCCATAACAAAACCATATGCCACCTAGAGTCCCGCAGAAGTCATTGTTGTGATCATGGCCTAGGAAAACAGCCTTCACATCTCCCATTTCTTTGAAGGTCTTTAGAACTCCAGATTTTACAGTGGAACATGCGACCCACTCTCGATAGGTACCAACGACATTGTATATAGGACCTTGTTTTATTTCTGGAATAGGGATGTGGAAGAATGCCAGTGAGGGACTTGTGGTTGAGTAGATGGAACTGGAACTTCTATCCACCTCATGTTCCTGTTATTGTGTGTGACCTGCAACTTGTTAATATTTCTAAATCTGCAATCTGGTATTGTGGGATGTAAAGTGAACCTACAAGATCAGAAAAATTATCAAGTACAAAAATCATGCATGAGATATGAACTCTGTTAAAGTCCTTCCCACGTGAGGATCACTTTTCATTAACTTGTTCGCTTAAAAAGCGTTAACATGTCAACTGCAGAATGATATGGCAATGAGGCTTAGTTGGTTGGTAATGCTGAGGCTTTCATTATTAAGAGGTTGCCTATCAACGCTTCTTGATTTAGGGTTATTATCGAGCTAAAGAGTACAAAGAAGGAAGACATATTATACTAACATTTAATTGATGATAATTTTAAATTTCTCATTACCATCTATAATCACGCATAGTTACAGAAACGACCCTGTGTTGACAATAATGTGCTTAGGTATAGGTGATACTGTACCTGAACCTTTTTAGAAACATGACGCAGCCAGTTGAGTTGAGATTCTCTGATCCAATCATAAGTTCGAATCCCATCAACAACAGCTCTGTCTCCACTATCAAGAAAGTAAAGATTGAGGACACTGCTATTGGCAAAATATGAACCTGGAGCACCCCATACTCTTAGATCATAATTTCCAAAGCCATGGATCTGCTTGTCCGAATTAGGATTATTTTCAGCCGATGGAAAGATTTGAGAAAGAGAATAATCCATGAGGGACATAAAAAACATGAGTTCTTCACGTGTCATAGTGGATTCCTGATCGTGGTTACCGAGAACTGCTGCCCATGGGATTCCAGATTTTATAACCGGGTCAAATACTTCAAGTAAAGATTCTGCAGCATCAGAAGCACTATCCCCAAATATGTTATCTCCTGATTGCAGAACAATAACCAGGTCAAAAAAGAAAAAGAAGGCAACAAAATTTACAGAGTTGCCATATAGGAACATGATTATCAAAAGACAAAAGCAACTTATAGAGTGAAGCCCTAATGGATAAGCATCTTGCCCCTCTAATTATGCACTCAAAAGTAAGCATACTCCAGCTTTACGGTCATTAAGATTTAAGAGCCCTCGAGACTCTAATAAATGGGGGCGATAAGGTTCACCAGAGTGTAAGACCACGGGTAAAACTAAAAATTCATCACAGTCCTGTTATAACTCGTTCACATAGTATCATGATACAAATCATTTTGGCTTTAAGAAAGTTGGATATAACAGTAATTGTTAAGTACTCCTATTTAACCTATCAAATACCCTGTCTCTAATTAAGCTGCCAAATTTGCTTGAAAACATAACAGTCCTATGAATCATAATTCGCATCTGTACCATATAGTTTCCGGTGGGAGACAAGTATACACATCATTTTAGATGTAAAACAAGTAAGAAACTCACTCAAAAGATGACCTCAGACAGAAAAAGAACAAGTAACATAATCTTATGTCGTACTTGATTTTGATAAAGCCGAGTTGCATTCTACTCCTTTCATTGTGAAATAGCCCTTCCAAAGTAGCACTACCTCTTCTTTTACCACAACTTGCATTTCTATTTTTCAATCTGATCATGCAAGCTATCCAATCCAACTCTATCTCATATCGTTCAGGGTTCCTACCGGATATAATTATGCGGCAAAAGGCACCTATATTCTTCACCCCTAAAACACAATCTTCTATTTAGACAATGAATCTGCCTCAACCATCATTTTTGTTCTACAACTACTTACTTGGAACCTAATCTTACAACAGGATATACAAGTCAAGCTCCATTAAACTTCGTTTACCGAAACACTGGGAGAAAAAGCACCAAAGTATACAATACATCCAACAACCTTTAATCTCCTAAATTGAGCTGTAATTGCATCAAAGCAAGTACACACATACCAGTAAAAGCAACAAAATCAGGCTTCTCGAGCTGAATCATCCGCTTAAGAAACTGAGTTGTGTTAAGATCAGTACAGTGCTCGTACTCACTCTCTAAAACATCCCTGCACCGAGTCAACTTCCCGTTGCCGTAATGCATATCAGCAACCTAATGAATCCATTCAATCAACTTCAAATTTTCAAAACATATCATCATAAACACCCTAATTCCACTGAAAACGAATTCCATCTCATCTAGAACTCTGAACTTATCTAGTCATTTATATTATAATAATACTCCAAAAACGAATCCAATAATGAAACAGATTGCGAGTAGGACGTACCTGGAGGATCTTGAAAGTGCCATCAGAGCGAAAGCGGAGAGGCAGAGAAGGAAGTTTCTTAATTGTGGGATTGATTGTGCCATTAATTACGAGATTAGGGGCGATTAATTGAGTGTGGAAAAGGTGAATGCTGGAGATTATGAGGCTTAGGTAAATCAAAGCGGAGATCCATGTACAATTATTGCTAATTACTATATTGGAATCAGATTCCATTTTTGGTTGAAATTTTCGGTAAATAGATACTCACTATCGAGCTGAGAAAAGAAAGGTTTCAAAGTTCTGCATTTATTGCCATTTCTGTTTGTATCTTAATTACCAACTACACTCGTTATTCTCTCTCACCTGGATTTACCTTAGCTTTCCATTTAACTCCACCAATTCAATTCTTCCAAACCCGAATTTATTAAGATATTCAAAATTGTCTTACTAATTTACACTTGCTTTTTCTTTTACTTCGTGTGGATATAGCGGAAACTATAAGCTTTGTAATATTCGCTTTCGCTACATATAAATATATTAAATTCACGACATTCAACGTGTATATAATTTTGAAAATTTTAGAGGAAGTGTCCATATCTCTCAAGTAATATATTTTCTTCATCCTGTTCTGAAGCTTTGCATTTTACCCTTCTTTGAAGGGTAAAATTAATAAATTACACTTGTGCTTGCAATACTAAGTGTCTTTGTAAATGCTTATGTAGGTACATTTTTGTTGATTTTTATAAAAATATTAATTTAAATTGATTTTAAGCAAAAGTTATTAGTGTTTGATAAATCATAATAAAAGCAGTAGATGCATAAATTTTAGTATTTACAAAGTAACTTAATTAGCTGTTTTTAATTAAAAAAAACTACTACTTGCTTAAAGCAGTTAGAATCAGCTATTGAGTTACTTATCTGTTTTTTTGCTTGTTTTCAGAAAAGTTGCATTATAAACTGTAATTTAAAATACTATAAAATTATTTTTACTATTTTAAAATCGTAAAAACTCTTTTTAATCATTTACAGATACAAGCTAAATATGTTGAAGTGGGAAATTTCCTATGAGAGTACGATACGAAAGAATGAAGTACAACAGAACATCAAAGACACCAAACTAGGCTTGGGCTGGAAAATGGGTAGAGTCACCAACATGTGGTAATGACGATTGGGCCTGCTTTCATTTGTACTGGGCTAGACCTTCCGCTTGTTTATATGGCTTGAGCTTGACACAATTGTGAAAGCCGTACACTGTCTGTGTCCACCATTCTATTATTGACATTTTCCTAGAATTTTACATCACTGTCATTTTAGAATACTTTCTTCTTAATTGCACGCCAACTTTTGATTTTCTTATGCCGGCATCAGCAGATTTCTTGCAAATCCGGTAATTGAACTGAACACGACGTTAAATGGCTAGTAAGCTCAATTGCTGTACTAAAATTTCCATCAATGACCAATCATCTAATTTCTATAAGTTTAAGTTGACTCGAATATAATACCATTTATAACGATCTGAACACTACTCGATCGACAGTTTGTCATTTACTAAAGTCCACACCACAGTAAATAAAGGATAAACTGGTATCAAAGGAAATGCTACATTATAAGAAAGAAGGAAGAGAAGCATAACAGACAGACATGTTAGCTTGCATGACAGTTTGCATGAAGAAGGAACTACATTGCAATGTAGAGAAGAATATATAGAGTTAGATTACTTATACAATTTAGTTTGATTAGCTAGTATTGTATAAAAGTTAGTCACATTTTTCAGGTACGTATTAGACTAGATATTTTGTTTATAAATAGATAAACAATAGCTTAGATTGTACTCTATACAATTTCATTCTTATTCAATCCACAAAAGTTATTTACTCTGCTTCCCTTTACAACAATAGTTTCTCTCTTCCTTCACTTTTCCACTTTCACTAACTCTGACAACTGGCTAGCATATTAACTAATTTCCTGGAAGATTAGAAGGTACTGAAAACGTGCATGATAAAAATTAAAAATGTTGAATTAAGCACGTGATTTACTGGTGGAAAAGGGGCAGTGCACGTACATTTGGGTCCGATGAAATTCAATCTGTTCACATGAAAACGTAGTCAAGAGACAAAATATCGCATTTCCACGTGCTTTCGACACTTACCTTAAATTAATCTATCTTTTGTTTAATCATCACACAGTAACTCATTATCTTAATGTCCCGCTAACATCAAAGCTAGAGTCATAATCACGATAAATTAATTAATTTCACACCATGTAATCAATGACTCAATGCAATGGAAAATTCAAACTTCTACTGTGGTGGTAGTGTGGTACCATCATTTACAATAGTTTGTGACTTCATTGTGTCAGGTCAATACGTGGACCAATTCCTAAACACTCATCTCTCAAGCGGGCCTCAAAGCTCTGTTCTCCGAGTAAAATTATTGAATAATCAATTGTGTTTATTTTTAAAATGATGTAGAATATATATACAAAATATAAGTAGTTATATCTAATCTAATTATAAATTAGAAGAATAAAACTAATCTAACTAGAACTCCTAATATATATAAATATGTCTAATCTAACTAGGATTACGTAGTCTATCACACCCTCGCAGTCGAAGTGGGAGTCCTCCTGACACTGAGACTGTCACGAAAATCATCAAAGAGTATGCGCGGAAGTTCTTTCGTGAAGATATCTGCTATTTGATAGCGAGAAGG
>JAYMSP010007042.1:0-10605 GCA_036897095.1 Plantago elongata
CGCTGGGCGTTGGGATGTATCACAGTGCCCGGGGGGGGGGGGGTGGTGGCGGGCGGATATTGGCGGGTGAAATACTTCAACGACTAAAATCTATTATAATCCATCAAAATAATAAAAATATTTTAAAATCAAGTAAAATGTTGAAGTGCCATTTCACATATGCACTTTGTTAGTTTATGTGAAATAACTCTAGTTTTATTGCTATTAATCTATTATATAAATTTATATATTAGTTTAAGAGATAATTAAATTATGATACATATATATAATTTTGTGTGTAAATTATATAGCGACCCAACCAACCCAACACCCACCCACCGATTGACGGGTTGTAAAAAACTCAACCCGTATATTTTATATAAAAAAATTAATCAACGGAAGCGGATAAGATGCGGGCGGGCCGGACAGGTGGATTATTTGCTCACTCCTAATGTGCATCTTATGGGTCTTATGTTAGCCCATTAGCATAGAGTTTTCTTGTTTCTACTATTCATTTAGCTTCTTTTGGATATTTGCCTGAATTCTGGATTGACGTGTACTTATTAAATTTGAGGAAAATAAAATGTTTAATTCGTAAAAAAAGAAAAAGAAAAAAGGAGAATTCATGTGTTTTTCTTGATAGAATAATAATAGTAGTATCAGATTTTATTGTATACATCAATAATAAAATTTCATCATTTTCTATAATCATTATCCAAATTGAACACAAATTTGCAGTATAAAGTAAACACTAGTATCACACCCAATGCTCAGTGAGTACACCTATATACACCTGACCAAATCAAAATCCAACCATAACCTGCCCAATTTGTTCACATTCTTTACTGGGAAACCATCTGAATTAACCTAAGCTTCAGCAGGGAACCCCTTTGCTAACTGAACCAAGAACCGACTACTGAATAGTTCTTGCTCAATCAATTCTCTCCAAGTTATAGTTCACCATTTGTTCCAATGCTAATCTAAAGGAACTACTGGGTAGGCATTGTAGATTCTGAATAGCTAAATTCGCTTTCTCTCTTGCCAAGTCACGAGCCCTCTCTATCCCACCACACTTCTTGACAATGCCAATTGCTTCTTCAAGAGACCCCGTTTCAGTAAATTCAGATTCTATAATTTCCCTTAATCTAGTTTCTTTCTCCAGGGCGTATATTACTGGTGCAGTTAAATTTCCTTTTGCCAGGTCACTACCCGCAGGTTTTCCAAGCTGCTCTGCTGATTGAGTGAAATCTAGTATATCATCAACGACTTGAAAGGACAGGCCTAAGTTCTTACCATACTGATACATCTGTTCGCAAATATCAGTGTCAACTCCACTGAAAATGGCAGCTCCCTTGGTGCTAGCAGCTATCAAGGAGGCTGTTTTGAAGTAACTTTTGATCAGATATTCTTCCAGTTCAACATCGCAGTCGAACAAACTGGAAGCCTGCTTTATTTCACCACTAGCAAAATCTTTAATCACCTGCATCATTGATTAGAGTCTTAAACTTGTATCAAGCTATTCCCACAGGCTTTACATTTTTGTATCAAGCTACTGTCCATTTAGGCTAGTTAACCTTCAGACGAGCACAGAGAAGAGAGTATACAGGAATACAGGTAAGACCGTAAGAGTACCTGACTGATGAGCTTTATGACTTCAAGATTTTCTAGATTGGCCAGGTACCATGAAGACTGTGCAAACATGAAATCGCCAGCAAGTACAGCTACTCGTGTGCCATACAATTGATGGACAGTTGCCTTTCCTGAAAAATGAAAAAGGTAACTTCAGAAGATCATTTAGGGGGGTTCCCTCATTTAGGGCAAGTCAAAGAGAAAAACACATTCACAAGTGACTTGCATCGACCAGAAAAGAACCAGGGAACTTCTCATTGGAAAACTTATAATAAAATCAACTATTGAGTTGTATTGCATCTCTTGCCCAAACCATATCATTGCATGCAGCAAAACCAGAAGCCAAGCTACACAAAACTTTATGCTGCACTCAGTACTACATAATTTGTGAAATGTTAATGAAAGACTGGACCTTAAGAGGGTATGCACGTAATTTTCCCAATAATCGGGGTACATACTATCATTACATTACTTGTTACCGTGTTTTATAGTATTTCCTAGCTTTCTTGTTCAAAATCTATCCAACTGCTGGAACCTTCTTCTCTTGTCTATAAAATTTGTTTTAATCTCATCTCATCTATGCACTTGTTTGGTCTAATCCTGCCTGGATGGTGTTTAGCATCATCAAAAATTATTTTCTTTAGCCGGGTACATTGTTCTATCCAAATTCTCGTTTGATAATCTTGTCATGTCCAAATTGTAAACTTAACTGTCAGGCCAATCTTGTCTTCAAACATGCACTGTTTGTACCATATTGTCCAAATTATGTGATTCTTAGTGCAAAATGGACATCAAGATAGCACAAGATTGGTCTGACCGTTAAAGGAAACAATTTGAACAGCACAAGATTGACAAACAATTAGTTGGATAACAAAATGTGGTTTGGCAATAGAATAAGTATTCAACCAAAAAAATGGAAAAGCTAGAAAAGATCAGATAAGTTGTTTCTTCAGCCCAATAACGACTACTAGATTTGAAGAAAAATGAACCTTGTTCGATCATTAATTCAATATTTGTCAACGAAATATGAGAAACCATGATTGCCCTCTATCATCTTAAAATGACAAGAATCAGAAAACACCAAGGATTACTATGCACTACTATTAAGCTGAATGATGTTGTTTCATGGTAGTTGAAATTTCGTTTCTTTCTGATTTAATAAAGTAGTTGCAACTGTAAGCCCCAAAACACCAGAAATCAATTAGAGCAGTGGGGAAGTTGAACTAACACTTTCACGTCCAGTTCAATGAACGCCTATAGAAGTTAAAGATTCTACTATCCCCCTTTATGGAGCAATTGCTTTTAAAAATGCACAAAACTTAAGAGATTTACTGAAGACCACATTACACAGCTTGCCAAAGGGAGACTTGTAAACTAAATCGGTGAGAAAACTCTATTAACATGACCAGAAACTTTTCCTAAAGAAACTAACCTCTTCGCATGTCACTTTCATCCAATACATCATCATGTATCAAACTTGCTGTATGAATCATTTCAATGATTTCAGCTAACCTTCTGTGTTCTTTTGTAAGTTCCCTGAACCATCAAGAGAATCCCATGAGGATGGAGGCATGAGTTTATTAGACATAAACTATGCAAAAACCAAAAGAGTGTTTACTTTAATCCAGCAATCTCAGACGTAGCCCGTGAAACAAGAAAAACTAAAGCTGGTCTCATTCGTTTCCCACCAGCTCCAAAGATTTGCTCCGCCGCAGACATCAAAACCGGATTTTCTGCACCAACGATCTAGCAGTGCTAATCTTATCAGAAAAGGCAAAGTAAAAAATTGTATGCAATCAAATACAGTGGAGTTCAACTACAGTGAATATAATTTCTCATCAGGAAAGCAACTTTATACACACTGATTTGATCCACTAAAACATCATACAAAACCTTCTCCTGAAAGTAATCCGACAATGCGGCAATATTCCACACAAGTTGCACCATCATTTATTAATGATAACCAGAAATTACACTCTTACAACACTCTTTTTCTTATAAAGGATGGATAAAGTAGAAGCATAAAGTAAAAAAGCTAATTCGCATCATCGTTGTTTACAAAGAGAGCAGCAAGTTGAAGTTTGCGTCATTGCTCGCACTTATCAACACAGATAAACTAAAAGACAAAGAATAAATCCAAAATCAAGAAACTTACAGACTGCAAGTTTTTGTTCAGTGTCAGTAGATCTTCTGCAACCGCATCAAACATAGTTGACAGTGAAGGAGAAGGACTAATCGACTCTTTCATCAAATCCAACGGTGGACCAGCTGAAATCTCTGCAACACACAAAAAAGTTCAACAACAAAAGAAGCTAAGTACTTGATAGACAAAATCAGTTACAGAAAGCAACAAAACAACACCATTACCATTGAGAAAAGCTTCTGGAGTCTTAGTCGAAAACACACGACATCTCGAAAGCTCAATCCTTTTCGCTTTGCACACTCTACTGAGATTCCTAACCACACCCTTCGAGCTATTCCTCACCAAGAACCGATCAAAAGACGCATTGGACGAACACCCACACGAAGAAAAATCCAATCTTGTTCTTCCAAACTCGAGCTTATAGCATGCCATCATTGAATTCATGGTTCCAAACTTCAATCTTGACAAGAGCCCACTTCAAGAACCAGCCTCAATTGCTCATTTTCGTGAACAAATAAACAAAAAAACTGAATCTTTAAATGGTTGGAGGACAACAAATCCAACCAAAATGCTTTTCTTTTATAGTACTATGTAAGGAAAGGAAGCAAGGGATAATTGGAATTGAGGTACCGAGCAAATGGAGAAAATTTGGGGGGAGAGTATTGCCACACAAGTAGTCTAGCTAGTATTCAATTTGACTTCTTGGAAGTATTATACATGCATTTTCAGCAAATCTTGCTAATAAGTAATTACAATAGAAATTGAGTGATTATTAACTAGTTTTTGAAAGAAAAGGAGACAGTGATACTATGGGAGAAGAGTTGTAGGAAAAGAGTTTGATTTTAGAAGCAATGGACGGGACTTGATTTAATTTGTTGGACCTTATCTACCAGTCAATACAGAACAAGATATGGAAACTTGGTGGTCTGTAATAAAAATGGTGTGGTTTTGTAAGAGCCAGGGAATCCTGTGTGCCTCATTGGTACACCAAAACCTATATGCTGCCACATGTATGGTCAGATTAGTAGTTGAGTAAAAGTTTTGTACTTCCTTTCAGTTCCGTTCAGTAGTCTCCATAGGCCATTCAGTTGTCCTCTACACCCACATCAATGAACGCCAGGTTGTAGTTAGCCGCGTCATTTTTCTTTAAAAATTTACGTAGTATAAGTTTGTTTAGAAGTTTAAATTAATAATTGTGCATTTTATTGAAAATATTTTATAATTTATTAAGATATAACAAATGATGAATATATTACAACATACTTCGGGGAATTTAAATTAAACGAAAATAAAATGCAACAAACCCAAAACACACAACATCGAAATAAACAAACACACAACCTCGATTGGAAAAGAACCATCTTCACTGTAGCCTCCAAATATGTTCCATCAAGCCGTTTGTTAACTGGGTGTGCGTGATTAAACTATACAACGGGCGTAAATTGTTCATATATTCCGAGATAGTATTTATTGTAGACGGCGTCCGACGAATACAAACTCCATAAATGAGATCCGGTACATGGTCACGGGTATCTTGTTCAAGCTCTTCAATTTCTTCATCATAGTTTAGTTATTTGTGGTACTCATCTTCAACTCTCATGTTATGGAGTGTTATGCAACAATCCATAATCTTTTTGAGAATGACTTTGTTGTGCGCAAGGTCGGATTTCGTATAATTGCAAACCGTGCTTGCATAACCCCGAAAGCACGTTCGACCTCTTTGCGGTAGGACTCTTGAAGCTCGGAGGACTTAGATTGTTTGTGAGTTCATGCATTGGGATGGCAGGAACAAACGTAGCCCAAGCTAGGTAGATTCCATCGGTTAGATAGTAAGGCATGTTGTATTGATGGCCATTGACCTCAAAGTTGACTTGATGGGCCGTGCCGTTAAGGAGATCGTCGAACACTGGTGAGTATTGTACGATTGATAAGTCATTGTATTTTCCGAAAACCCCAAAGAATGAATGTCATATCCAAGTATCCAAGTATCTTGGGATGCTACTGCTTCTAACACAAGAGTAGACTTTTTTGCTTCTGCCTTGGAACTGACCGTGCCACGCCTTCGGATAGTTTTTCCATGTCCAGTGCATACAGCCGATACTCCCAAGCATGTCCACAAACCCTCGTGCACCGTTGATTACTAACAACCTTCGTAAATCTGCCTCATTGGCCCTGTGCATGTATATTGGACCGAACTCAGCAACAACGACGTCACAAAATGATTTAGATACTCGAGAGTCATGCTTTCTCCGAGCCGACAATACTCATCAACCGAGTCGGCAGATGCCCCATAAGCTAGCATGCGAATTGCGGCGGTACATTTTTGTAGTGTGGTTAACCCTGGCCGGCAGTAGCATCTGGCCTGCATACAAAGTAATAATCTTGACACAACACACCTCCAACCACCTGTCGAACAACGGTCTCTCCATTCTGAATCTCCGTCGAAATTTTGATGCATACGTTGGACGAACACCGAAGTAGTCTCGCTCCAAGCCCACAGCACGCGCTTCTCGCTCTCTGTTAATGTAAGCACGTGTGTAGCCACTACACCGTGGATTGACCTGTTGTTGTTGGTAGTGTTGGATCACATTTGATATGTTCTGCATTATCATGTTTTGCATTTGTACGAAAGGATTGGATGTAGAAGAGCCATCGAAAAGTTCATCAGATGACGAACTATTCTCGGATGAAGTACGGTTTTCTGGTACTGGGTTGAACATGATTATATTTGAAAAGAATTAGTGGATAGAGTGTTTTCAGTTTAATTAATACATAGGAAGAAGGAATGAGGGTGTTGTGTCTACAAATGAGTTTCATGATTGCATTATATAGATAATTTGCTGGAGAGAAAAATGTGTCATTCATTAGTCATAGCTGAGTCACTTCAACATTGGATTCCCGACAAAAGTAAATATAATGTGTATGGACTCAGCAAGATCTGACAAGATTCCCCACAAAGTAAAGTAATGATAAGATGCTTGACGAGATGCTGACAAATTCAAATTCAAATTCAAATACAAACAAAATGCAAACTGCTTTTATTACGAACAAGCCACACTTCGGAAAGTAAAAAACAAACAAACAAGCCACACTTCGGAAAGTAAAAAAAATAAACAAGCCACACTTCGGAAAGTAAAAAAAACAAACAAGCCACACTATATAAGGAAAAGTAAAAATAAATAAGCCACATTCCGATCCTTAGCCATTAGTCCGATCCAAACAACTGTTTCCCTAGTGCTTGTAAGTGTGCTTTGGCATCATTGGGCAAGTTGTCATAGTTTCCCATAAGTGCCAAATACGTGTCCATCATCTTGGCCTTTGACTTAGGCTCCTCCTTTTCGCGAGCAAGCTCCAACTTTTATTTTTCCACTTCAAGGAATTGGGGATAATTCTCATTAAAGTTAGTAATTCCCTCGCCCATTACATCCATTGATGAGTTACCGGAACTAACATTCTTAACCAACTTCTTGATCTTGTTACGACCAATAGGACGTTTGATACTTGCCGCACTTCCATAACACTGATTTCGCTACTTCCACTACTTCTACCTGCTAATTCCATTGGTTGATCACCTACATCAACATCGTCACCCTCAAACTCAGCCTCCCCAAGTGGTACGAACTTTTTCATGGTTTCTTCGTAGTTCATCTTGAGTTCCCACTCTGGGTATGATTTCATGGCATCCCACTGTTTGAACGTTGTAAATGAGGTGTGGTGCTTTGATTTCTCTCTGTATATTTCTTGGGCAGTGTCTCTCACATCGGACTCACTGTAGCCACTCCAATTGCCGACAATGACTATAGCGCGCTCCACACAAATCAACAAATGATTTATGTCATCTCTTAGCCGCCCCCATCTTCCACGAAGCGAATCATGAGAATGGAATTTATCCATCCCGGTCATCATTCCTATCCTCTTGATATCCTCATACTTCTCCGCAATGAGCTAGACGGAACAATTTACAGTACTTCTGATCCGTTCCAACAATAGCATTTTGACTAACCTCCATGCAGGCAGAGATGAGAGCCAAATCCTCACTTTTGTTGTATGGGTTGTTGTGTTGGTTGTCGCTCCTCCGATGGCTTTTGCTTTCCCACGCCTCTGGATTGGTTGTTTTTTCGGCTACGTTTCAAGAACAACCTCGTATTCCGGTGTTTGTGAAAACATTGGTGTTTGGGAGGTTGGAGATTGATAATTTTTAGTGTAGGGATCTTGGTAGGAGCTTTGGAACAAAGGACGAACGTGACTCGATTGGGGTTGGAAAGAACTGTTATCGAAGTGAGCTTGCATATACTCATGGTATTTATTGGGTTTGTTGATTTTCAACCACTGAAAATACTCCGCGTCCATCTCGTCGGAAAATTGAAGTGGATAGGGTGTTTTGAGGGGAAGAGAGTTTATTAAGTTTCATTAAGAGGGAAAGAGGAGTTGGAGTTGGGGTGATCCGAAAAATATCAAGATTGGTCTCATTTTATAGATCTCGAAAAAAACATAGTTGTTGGTGATTTTTATTTATTGTTTTATTTTGTAATTTCGGAGATATTACCGTTTTTTAATGGAAACAATTCGAATAAAAAAAAACGGTCCAGCGTGCGACACTTGGCAGCAGCGGATTCGCTGCTGCCGCGTGCGCGTGGCGCGGTGTTGCACGCCGCGTCATGTGACGACGCGCCTAATGGTGCTCTGTCACACGCGCGATGAAGCCATCGCGGTGCGTCGTGCTCCACGACGCGAGCCCGCGACCGCTCCATTGGAACCAGCCTCAATGCCCAATGGAGTTGAGTTTGATAGGCTCGGTGGACTTAAGAGACCCAATCTAAAACCTGCCCAATACCTGAGATAAATTCTGTATAAAATATATGCCTTAATCATTCTTCAAGCTATTGACAACGCAACAAACAACTGTCTATGTGATAAAACTTATTGTGGTAAATAAACCCCGACAATTTTATTATTTGTTCTTGTGCCTTGTTTATCGCAATTGCAAAAGATAATCTTATGGGAATTTGCTTCCTCGTGAAAGGGCATTGAAAATTTAAGAATGTCATTCGGTTCAAGTGATATTCTTTGTATCATAGCATACTTTTCTGAGCGTTCTCCAGATGATATAATTGTGTCGATGATTTGTTTCCCGAGCTCTTTTACTACCCTCCTTGTGTAATGACCGGGATCCAGGCTGAATATTTTAATAATATTTTAAGTATAATTCGTGACGAATTAGTAAACATTAGTTCGCCTCAGTTATTAAGTTCGTATCATTATTATTATTACTAATTGATATTATATTAATAAAATAATAATAAAAATAATAAAATAAAAATGTTTATTTTAATTTTTATACGGCTTGAGTTCGACTTAAATATCGCCCGGGAGTCGATTTCATATTTTTTCGGAATTTATTTACGAGCTGTTTGGAGTCTAGAAGAAACCAAGTTTATATACTTGCGAAAGGACCATTGTACCCTCCAATTATTCCTTCTCCCTCACGCTCACAGCTTCTTTTCTCTCTTCTCCATCTACTTCAGTCTTCTTCACTCTTCATCTTCCATTCCTCCCTCTTTCCCCATCTCTAGTCGACTCCTTCACCTCCGTCAACTAGCACTCCACCGATCTGCATCCTCCATGCCTCCATCTCTCAATTCACCAACACCACCACTGATCGATACCGATCACCACCATGAATCCACCTTCTCAGGCCGTTGCTCCACCACAGTGGCCTATCGCCACCACAACCCTCCACCTACTCTCGATCCACCACCACTGTGATCGTCTTCCTAGCATTGACACCAATCGATTTCGAGCTCTCCTTCATCGTCGTTGAACCCATCCTTGCCAGCCATGACCGGAGCTCGATCGGAAGTTGTGCAGCTCTCCCTCACCTCCGATCGACGCCGCCTCTCTTCCCCTCTACCGCGACTCCGATCGCCAGCCACCACTCCACCACCAGCTGCGACCCCCACCCCTCATCGCCGTTTAACCCATCACGATCGGGGATCGATCGAAGCCACACACAACTCGCATTGGTGGACCTCCCCAGCTCTTCCTCAACATCCACCACTCTGGCTTCAATTCAAACTTCCGATGAGTAGTCCTTCTCGATTGTTTGATATTCAAACTCTGGGATGAGTATATGTGTTTTGTTTTCGTATCTGGCCGGATTTCGATTTGGAACCCTCCGATCTTACTCGATTCTATGTTTGACAAATTCAAGTTGCTCTGCAACAGTGCGTTTGGTATAGATAACTGCAAACGATTAATTTTAAAATAATGTTTTTACTAGGTTCGACTCGAACTAGCTTTATTGAATCTTCAAATAGAAGATCCATTCATATATCATGAATTAACTACGGTTATCAAATATGTTTTTGTAGTTAGAGGGGAACATTTTAATTCCAGTATAGGAAAGCCGTCTGACGGTCAGTTAGGGACGTTAATGACGTTTTTACTACTATAGGTAACTAACTAGCCGACGAATTAAGCAGTATCGAGAATAAGCGAGCATCTAAACCAGGTATGGGTCGAATCTTCATAATACCTTGCCTTTGTTGTTGTTGGTGAAAATAACTGGTTTATAACTGATGTCTGATAACTGTGAATATTATATCAAGCGACGGGACTTGATATAATATTATTTTATTCACTGAGGATCAAGTTATGTGCGTATCACGAAAAATATGATTTATGATGCATGTGACGTGTGTGAAATTGTTTATAAAAAAGCATGGATAAATGTTAGCTCTCATATATGTTGTGCTTTGTCTTTGTGACGTCGTCCTCGTGACACTTTGCCTATGTGGCGCCGTCTTTATGACGCTTTGTCTACGTGATACTGTCTTTGTGACGCCGTCCTCGTG
>JAYMSP010007043.1:0-10604 GCA_036897095.1 Plantago elongata
GTTATCGGATTTCGTGATCTGGTTATGATGGATTGGTTATGGAATAATCTAGCTTTTTTATGCTAGTGTTTTAGCTGGAAAAAAAAAAAGAAGCTATTGGTAGTCTACAATATCTCACTCTCACTCAGGCTTGAAATTGCCTTTACTATTAGCCGTCTTGCTCAAGCTATGTCTTCTTCATCACAGACCGATTGGGGAGTTGTGAACCGACTCTTAGGCTATCTTAAAGGTACTCTTCACCATGATTTACTTCTTTGGCGACCCAAAGACTTGTCTATTACTGCTTATTCGGACTTGGCCTTTGGTGGAAGTCGGTCGAGTGGTTGATTCCGACCTTTCAGCTTCGCCTCTCTTCTTGTCTCCCAAATTCGTTCGAGTTCGATCCGTTCGGTAAGTGCCTCGACCAATTCATATTTCTTCCCCTCGATTTTGATTCTCTTCTTAACACCTGAATCAATGTTTATATGTTCTTCGTAGAATTGATTTCTAGAAATAGAGAGCTTCGATCACTTCATTCGCACTTGTTCTACCTCTCGACTCTCTTCTGGTAAGCGTTTTCTTCTTTCCGATTTGATCTGGGTTGGGTGTTTTTGTAAGTAAATCTTCTTTGTGTTTGATTACGAATCAATTCCCCTTTTTTCTCGATCTTTGACCTGCCTGTGTATTTGTCGTTCCTAATTTCGAATGTTTTAAACTGTTGTTGGATCGTGTCCTATATGGATTGAGTCATATTCGTAGTCCATGTTTTTCGTCCAGTGTTATTTGAACTGTCTATTTGTGTTTGCGTGTCTGTTTTCTGCTGATTATTGTGGTATTGTGTGGTTTGCTAATTGCTATTGTTCAGCCTCCTTCCTTGTACCTCTAATTCAAATTTATGGAGGAGGACTTTGAGATAAATTGTATCTTACTCAGTTTATCTATCATATATTATGAGTTCGTGGGTTTCCTTTTTATACCGTCTTTTACTGTCAGAACGGAATATTGCTTTATTATTTGACTCTTTTAGCTGAGCTTTGTTTAATCTGTCTTGTATCTTGGTTATGTTATTGATTAAAATGGTTGATTGTGTTTATTCGACTCTTCAAATTCATGTGTTAATGATTCAGCTTGAAGGATTATGATTGACTTATGTATTTGATAAGAGATTCAGTTTGGGAATTGAAGATGTTTGTGGGTTGGTTGTATGTCCTCGATGATATGTCTCGTATTTGTTGTACTTCTTGCTCGACAGTTGAGTTATGATATTGAACACTTGAACTACTTGTTTTTAATGTGTTTAGTTTGAAGTGGCTCTTCGATGTAATGTGTGTTGATGTGATATGACGGTTACTGGAATCTTGCAGTCGTTATACTTGGTATGTCCTCTTCATTACACCTGCTTATTCCTCTCCATGTTTCATTGGTGTCGTGCGTTTACTGATTGTTTACTTTTATTGGTTTCATTTGTTGTTTTTTAGTGATGTAGCTCGAATTGGTTGTTGGTATGTGTGCTAGTTACTGTGGCTATACTGGTTGTTTACTTGATTTACTTCAGTTAGTTAACATATGCTATTTTCTCATTTTATGTAGGTAGTTGATGAGCTAATTTTGCCTTTGGCATTTTGATACTCTATTCTATTCGCCTAAATGTTATTGTCAAAATTACTGAAGTATGTGTAATTGTGTGCCTAGTTGATTCTACGTGTTTATGCTTGTTTGTGGGGGTCTAAGTGCGTTATTAATCATTTTTTGCGTCAATCTTAAGTGGTATACCTTTTATCAGGATTTGTGGGTTGCTTAGTGTCCGAGGTCATCTGAGGTGAGTGTTCTACCCAAAACAATTATATGTAAATATTTGTCAAACTACAAGAAGCTATTTTGAAAACCTATGTAAGTACATATATAGTATTGCATCTCAAAGTTTGTGAAAGTTTCATGAAAATCAAATACTGAAAATTGCATCAAATATTTGATCATGCTTCTGCTCAAAAGAAAGTGATATTCATTTACTAATTTTGCCTCGTTTACTCGATCATTTGGATTTGCCTCGTTATTTCGATTTACTTGAATTTTCTCGCCTCGTCATCTGACGGTATGTTAGCCACTTTTATGTGTGTTTTATCGCTTTCATAATGGTGGTCGATGAGCCATGTAGGATTGACTATCTTCAGTAGCCTGTGTGCCTTATGTCTACGTGGGGTGGTATGTTAGCCACTTTTATGTGCTTGATTTGTCATAGCTTTTATCTCGTATTGGTGAGTAAGTAATTTATTTTGTTATGTGTACTAGTTGTTGCGCTTACTGAGTATACTTACCCCCATTTGATTTTTATTTGAGTACTACTTCGTTAATTTGTTATTGCTGGCGAAGCTGTTTTCTGTTGAGTAGCATGTTTGTACTTGTTGTTTGCTACATTTAGTGGCCCGATATTTTACTTGAGTTAGTATAAATAACTTGAAGGTAGCCGACTACATAGTGATTCGGACCAACTAGAGTTAATAATGGATCACTACTTGATTGTATTGTTTGATATTTAGACCTTTGTCTAAATTCAAGCTACAAGTGTTCTTTTGTGCTATGTGGTTTAGTTCTACAATTTTATAATTATTTGAAAATACTTGTTAACTGGATTTAGCCTTCGTGTACTTTCTTTGTTGTTTGTTTGTTGATTATAAGTTGTATGATCGTGTTAGTCCCTTCAAGTTGCTGGATTGTTTCATGTGGTGTGCTCCTTCCCTATTGTTTAGTTTCATGAGATTATAATATGCATAACTATCCTTCATGGTTTCGCTATACACTTAACTTACTAATTATGTTTAACTTGTTAGGAACTTTATTACCGTAGAAAACTTGTGAAAAACATTTTATGGCTAATTATGCTGTGCCTCGGTAAATATTACTTCTCTTATATGCCTCATTACTTTGATTGGAATGCGTTGAGGATAAAGGGATGCTTATTTTCCTATAACTCATAATGTTCTTGCCTTGTTGCATTAATTTGGTTGAGTCTCGTATCATGTTTGGTTTGCTTTTATACTTCCTAGAAATCTGTACATGTACTATGTGATATTACATGCAAACGTTTCCTTACTAAAACTTAAAGTGAGACCTAGTTTATTACAAGTTTACTCTTTTACTCGAATGTTAGCATATGTTACTTGAATGAATTTAGGTAGCAAAATTAATTGTTGGAAGTAGCCTTCTAATTTTGATTACCTAACAAGATTCTCAGTCACAACAAAGGTCGTAAAAAAGTTTGTCTTCATCCTTCTCTTGAGTCCCACATTGAACTTTATGGGGGCCTCGTCTCATGTAGTTCATTGCATTCACTTGTTGATTAGCCTTCAAGTATGTTACCGATAAAGTTTCAAACTTACGTTCTTTGGAAGTCAGTATTCCGAACTCTTCATTTCCTTAGATGTGAATTTGGGGACCAAATTCCTTTAAGGAGGGAAGAGTGTAAATTCATCATTTCTTATTTTAATTTTTTCCCGTTTAGTATTTAGTTAATTATCAATAATATTTAATTATTGAAGAATTAATTATATATTATAGTGTTTAATTAGAAATAATCTAGTTAAAATTCTATCTTATTTAGGGTTTAACTGTTTAGGGTTTAGTCTCCTTTTGATTTCCAATTGTACCATCAACTTCATATTTGTTGGTCCAAGTAACGGCAGGCAAATGTAAAGACGAGAGGGGGGAGTGAATAGTCTTTACAAACTTTCGTCGATAAACAGTATTTCTTAGAAACCTTGGGGGTTTCTGATACTTAGATTCAGAGAGCGGAAGACTTTAAGCAATAGATATACGTTAATGTGCTTTGCAGTAATAATGTGTGTGTGTTGCTAGAATGTAAATGCAGCAAGTAGATAATGTAGCAACTTATAGTTGTTTCTGGAGGTGGCATAATCCTCCAACTAGTCCACTTCGGCCTTTCTGAGACCTAGAATCCACTAGAACAGATAATTGAACAGATAATTGAGTTCATCTTATAGTATATCCTATTCTATGATCTTTACTTCCTAACCAAAAGTTCCCCTGAGTTATTCCCAAGCTTCTAAAGTATTGGTTGTTTGATTGATTGTCAGGCTTCTCTTTAAATAACTTTTCAGCTATTTATCCAGAGAGCTGGAGAAGAAATTGCAACTTAATATACTTGTTTAGTATATGGAAGGATTGTCCTTTCTAACCCAAGTGTTGATAACTGTTCTGGAGAATGAACTTCATAAAGGGTATCTGGGTGTTCAACTCTTTAACAGGTAATCAAACTCTTGTTAAGGTTTAGGATACTTAGAACTAACAGTAATTCTTCGAGCTAGTTGACTGTATGCTTAGTGAACTGAGTAAGAAAGCTTGTGTATACTTATTTGATATAAAAATATGAGCGTAGTTCTGTGTTTTTTTCAGCTTCTAAGTGTTGATATTTATAGATAAATTTGAGAGTCGTTCGAATAGTATACGTTGGAGCTTCTCAGAATTCAATCCGTTGATATCTCGAAATAAGTACTCAGAAGTGACTATCTCGTTTTTCAGAGAGGGCTTGCTGGAATTGACTTTTTCAGTTGATGTAATTAATACACTGTACTATTTCTTGTCATGTAGTCTCAACGGACACATGTGCTCATCAGAAAGCTAGCATGCTCCTTGACTCAGAATGACATCTTCAGAGAGGTGTAAGGTGCAAAAACACTATATGAATACTTTCTGAACATAGCATTTTAGAGGAGACTAATCCCTTGTGTCTTCATTAAACTCGCGCAATCTTCAAAATTTTTGATTAAACTTCGTTGCTAGGATCATCTTCGAAACATAAAAATTACATTCAGATACCTAAACAATCGTATACAAGTTTAACTAGACTAACATACTAAAGTGATTTACTCTTTACAATGTTCAGTGAACCGCGAGTACTAGTCACCTTTCTGTACTAAAGATAAGCTACATGGTGATTGATCAAAAACACTAAAAGATATTCCTAACAATATTCGATATTCACGCCTCCATCGTTCTCCTCCTACTCCTTTTTCTTCGTCGTTCCTCTTCTCACCTCTGCTTCCACCACCAATCTCTCGAAAACCACCACACCCTTCACCACCATTGACCTCCGTACACTGCCTGGATCGACCACCACCCACCGAGTCGCCTCCTCCATCTTCATTCACTCTCAATTCACTATTGTTTGCTCCACCACTTCACCTCCGTCCATCCCTTCAGCACCTCCAAATTCGGCACCACCATGTGGCTGATTCCGACGTTTCCAGCTTCGCCTCTCTTCTTTGTCTCCCGAATTCGTTCGAGTTCAGTCAATTCGGTAAGTGCCTCAACCAATTCATATTTCTTCCCTTCGATTTTGATTCTCTTCTTAACATCTGAATCAATGTTTTATAAGTTCTTCGTAGAATTGATTTCTATAAATAGAGAGCTTCGATCTCTTCATTTGTTCGTGTCCTAGCTCTCGACACTCTTCTGGTAAGCGTTTTCTTCCTTCCGGTTTGGTCTGGGTTGGGTGTTTTTGTAAGTTAATATTTTTTGTGTTTGATTACGAATCAATTCCCCTTTCTTTTCTTGATCTTTGAGCTGCCTGTGTATTTGTTGTTCCGAATTTCGAATGTATTAAACTGTTTTTGGATTGTGTCCTATATGGGTTGAGTTATATTCGTAGGTCATGTTTTTCGTCTGTGTTATTTGAACTTTCTATTTGTGTTTGCGTGTCTGTTTTCTACTGAAGACTGTTTATTGTTGTGGTTCGCTAAATGTTATTGTTCATCCTTCCTCGTACCTCTGATTCAAATTTTCGGAGTAGGACTTGGAGATAAATTGTATCTTACTTAGTTTGTCTATCATATATTATGAGTTCGTGGGTTTCCTTTTTACTCCATCTTTTACTGTTAGAACGGAATATTGCTTTATTATTTGACTCTTTTGGTTGAGCTTTGTTTAATCTGTCTTGTATCTTGGTTATGTTATTGATTAGAATGGTCGATTGTGTTTATTCGACTCTTCAAATTCATGTGTTATTTAAGATGTTTGTGGGTTGGTTGTATGTCCTCGATGATATGTCTCGTATTTGATGTACTTCCTGCTTAAGAGTTGAGTTACGTTATTGAACTCTTGAAATACTTGTATTTAATGTGTTTAGTTTGAAATAGCTCTTCAATGTAATGTATGTTTAATTGTGATATGATGTATGATGTTTACTAGAATCTTCTAGAGAGTTATACTTGGTATGTCCTCTTCATTCCACCTACTTAATCCTCTCCCTTGTTTCGCTGATGCCGTGTCATTTACTGATTGTGTACTTTTACTGGTTTAGTTGTTTGTGGGTGATGTAGCTCGAATTGGTTGTTGGTTTGTGTGCTAGCTACTGTGGTTATACTGGTTGTTTACTCGATTTACTTCAGTTAGTCAACATATGATATTTTCTCATTTTATGTAGGTTGTTGATGAGCTGATGTTGCCATGGTATTTTGATACTCTATTTTATACACCTAATAAATATTATTGTCAAAATTACTGAAGTATGTGTAATTGTTTGCCTAGTTGATTCTACGTGTTTATGCTTGTTTGTGGGGGTTTAAGGGCGTTATATTTTGTTTTTGGCGTCAATCTTAAGTGGTATACTTTTGTCATGATTTGTGGGTTGCTTAGTGTCCGAGGTCCTCAGAGGTGAGTGTTCTACCAATAACTATTATATGTAAATATTTGTCAAACCACATAAAGCTATTTTGAAATATTTGATGCAGTTTTGAGTGTTCTACCCAAACCTATTATATGTAAATATTTGTCAAAGGTTTGTAGCGAGTGGCAGGCTGAGACACCCCGTAACCAAGAGGTCACGGGTTCGATTCCCCGAAATGGGTGATATTTGTCCTCTGTATAGAGATTGTTGAAGAGTTATTGATGTTAAGTATTTATTCGACTGAATATTGTAATTTTAATATCATATCTCAAAAAAAAAAAACTTATATAAGTATCCTGAAAATCAAATCCTGAAAACTGCATCAAATATTTTCTCATGCTTCCGCTCAAAAGAAAGTGGTATTCGTTTACTGATTTTGCCTCGTTTATTCGATTTACTCAAGTTGCCTTGCCTCGTTTATGCGCAATTTGGTGAGGGTTCCCGATTGAACATACTTGGCAGTTGTGTCTGTCGAGTTGTCCATGAGGTGCCTCTACTTACTATCCCAAGACAAGGCAGGAGTCACCGAGGTCTTTGGGAGTAGTAGTGTACCACCCTTGTACCATGGAGGGTATTCGCTTCATTCCTCGTTTGACAGACTTGCAATCTTTCCGGAGAGATCAGGACTTGGATTGGGATTAAAAGGATGACTGCACCAACGGTTGATGTACCTCGTATAAGACTAGTTTATTGATTTTACTTTATTCGTTTAAAAAGAAAAACTACTTTGTTGATTGTTTACAAACATAAACTACTCCGTATTTCTTACTGCAAAGTCACTTAGCACTGAACACCATTGAGATTTTTCTCACGTTTGATTTTTCACTACATGTAGATTTTGTCACTTAGGATGCCTCGGAATTTTCTTGTAGATTGGGGGGAGTGTTCTCTATGTATTGTGGGATTGTTTGTATTAAGTTGATCTATTTGGAACATCTTCTGTTAAACCCTTCAGTTCCTTGTTGGTTCGTATTGGCGTGGGGTCATGTTTAAACTTGAGTTTTATCCGCTGCTTTTGAAAATGGTCTGTTTTGTGAAACTTTTTGAATATTAGCTTTTCAAAGTTTTTGGACTGTATTCTGATATCGATTTTAACGCCCTTCTCTTTTGAAAAAATTACTTTAAATTTTCGGGGCGATACGGTTGTTATCAGAGCCTGAGTTTTTACTCGGGCTATACCAGGACAAGATTTTCGGACCTTGGGATGTGCGAGTGAGATGTTGAACTTAAGAGTTACCCTTAGTTGTGTCGCTTCGTGTTTGACATGTATGCGAGTCTTATGTGATTCTATTTCATGAGTTTCTATATTTGTTTTTATTGTTTTCATAGTGGTGGTTGGTGAGCCAAATAATACTGCTTATCTTCTACGGCTTTTGTGCCTTATTTGTCCATGTGTGATGGTTTGTTAGCCACTTTTATGTTGGTTTTATCGCTTTCATAATAGTGATCGGTGAGCCACATATGATTGCCTAGCAAACCAATTGATCAATTGATTATCATCATTCTCTCCTTGAAGAAAAAGGCTCGAGGATTCTTCAAAATCGTCATTTAAAAATGCTTTGTGCACATCTATTTGATTAAGTAACCAGTCATTTTTAACAGCTAATTATAGGAACACTTTTACTGTAGTTAGTTTTGCCACATGGCTAATGGCTAAAGGTTTCAGTGTAATCAAAAGCATATTTTTTATTAAAATCTTTAGCTACTAACCTTGCTTTCTTGCTTTATGTTTGTCTATCTTTTAATCTGAATTTAGTTTTGTTTTAAGAACAAATCTACATCCAATAGGTTTGATATTTGGAGGTCTTTTAACTATACTCCCAAGTTTTATTTTCTTCGGTGGCTTCTAATTCTTCTGATATAGGATTTTTCCAAAGCTTTTCTTTACTAGCCTCGTCATATGTTTCTGGTTTATGTATCAATGCCAGATTGATTGAATACATCATGTTTTCTTCTAAAAGCTTATCATATCCAAGAAACTCAGAAATTGAATATTTTGTCATTAAATTATCATTTAACTGAATGCTATAAGACTTAGCATTATGATGGTCGATATCCAGATGACATGGAAGATTTTCTTATTCTTACAGTTCTCCTTATTTCTCTATTTATGATATTTTCTTCCATTTCTTCTTCATTTTGTTCACTATTCATTTCCTCAATGTGATCAGGTTCTTCATGCAAAACATCATCGACTTGTTTTGTTTCATGAGTGAAATCTTCTATTGGATTAATGACCTTGTTATTCATGTCAATCCAGTTATAATCACTTATAACTGGTCAATTAGCTTGATTTCTTGATCAGGACTTTGTTTTTCTTATATGAAAATTTTGTTTCCATAAAGATAATATTTTTCGAGATAAAAGTTCTTTTATTAAGATCAAACAACTTATAACTTTAACAATAGCAGAAAATCCTAAAAATCATTTTTTTGTGATCTGGGATCAAGCTTTCTTCTCCCTACTTTCTCAGTACAAGAGAAACATAGACATTCAAAAGTTTTGTAAGGAGTAATCAGGCCTTTTGTCT
Source organism: Plantago elongata (assembly GCA_036897095.1). Taxonomy (NCBI): domain Eukaryota; kingdom Viridiplantae; phylum Streptophyta; class Magnoliopsida; order Lamiales; family Plantaginaceae; genus Plantago; species Plantago elongata. The sequence goes on from JAYMSP010007043.1 coordinate 9,192, forward strand.
TGAAAAGGCTCATAAGGTGTTTTATTATGAAGCATCTGACAAGGGATTCTATTTATCAAGTAAGCTGCAATTAAAACTGCATCACACCAAAAATACTTTGACAATCTTGATTGAAATAATAGTCCTTGTTACATTCAAAAAATGATGATGTTTTATTTCAACTATACCATTTTGTTCGAGGTATGTATGCAAGTTTTCTAATGGATTATTTCATGTTTACTTGTGACCTCAGGCATGTAAAATTCCATGCCATTATTAGTTTTGTTTATCTTTACTATTTTTTGAGTTCGATTTGGTATTAGTTTTGATAATCATACAAGCAGTGTTTCCGATATTCTGACTTAGAGTAGTTATAGTCGGAGATATTAAGATTACAAACTCTTTGAAACAGAATAGTAAACAAAATGGAAAGAGAAACCACACGAGTAATTTGAAGAAGTTTAATACAGGCCAAGTAATTCAATAAACCTATGAATAACAAGGTAACAACTTATATCTAATGATAAGATATAAGCCACGTTGGGAATATAATCAGTTCAGTCTAAACAGAAAACTTACTGTTAATTCCAATATTCCGTGAAATAATAATGAACTAATGGATACCTAAATGAGAAGTGTGTATCTAACATGGGTGGTATATATAATTTTTTCATTTTAGACGATTTACATCTACAATTTCTATTAAAATTTCTAATTACAAATTGGTACCTGTTAGTGCAACAATAACATATGAGTTTGGTAAAAACAAACTTAATTACATATGAGTCCACGAATTTGACTTTTGACAATTAAAAGTTAAAAATCTCAATTTTATCCTGTTCAATTATCAACTTCTAAAATTTGCCAACAACCTTAACTTATTCATATCACATGTGGACCTATATGTGATTAAAACTATTTTATTATAATTGAATTATAATCGTTATTTAAAAAATAGTCATTTGATAATTGATCAAAGTCTATTTATACACTAAAACTTGTCATTTTTTTTCTTTATTTCAGATATATAACAAAAATAAAATATATGTTCACATATATATTCTTCAGTATAAGTATTGTTTCAAAAAATAATATTTTAAAATAAGTCTCCATGTATTTTGTTAAACAAAATGTACATATATATAACAAAATGTATACATATATATTAGTATGCTATTTAACTCATTAAATACTAATAATAAGATAAATATTATTTTAAAATATATTTATTAATTTCTTAATCTAGATAAATTTATTATATATTTATAGAGATAAAGTAAAATAAAGATCAATAAACTATATTATATGTTTTGAACGAATAACTAAGATTATTTAATTTTGAAAGGATAACATTATAATTAAGAATATGTAATTTACATGATGGTTGAGATTATACTGGTGTTGAGATATATAGTTTAGTATTCATTTTGATGG
>JAYMSP010007044.1:0-10599 GCA_036897095.1 Plantago elongata
CTCGTGGTTATGCGAGTGTTTGTTTCGAATAGTTCAACACCTAATTTGACTCTGCTGATGGATAATTGTTTTTCTAGGTTATCTAGTGTTAGATTCGATTGCTTAGGGTTTTTAATTAGTTCCTTTCGTAGATGAGTGAGATTAAATGCTTGGAATTTGGAGTTCAGCTATGGATTTTGCTTGATTGTTGAGGTAGATTTGCTGATTTGACTGTTTAATGGAAAGTCACTTTCGTAGACTAAACTTGCAGTTAGAGTCCTTTGATTGTGCAATGTGGTGATTCTTTTTCAGATATAATTTTGCTAACTTCATTGATGAATTATTTATTCTACTCTAGTGATTTTCCAAATTTGGTAATTGTTATTGGAAATTAATATGATTATATGAATGAATTGATTTCACAGCGCTCAACAAGCTTGAGTTTCTAGATGAGATTGTATTATATCATGGTATGAGCGAGTTTGAAATTGGAGTATTAGAGAGCTAATATAAATGAATAGATTCACAACTCTCTATAAGGTTGAGCATTTTGATGATATGGAATTTTATCAATTGTAGCACCACATACATGCATAATACATGTGTCTGGTCATACTTTCTTTCGCTAGAAGGTTTGCGGTTAAGTTTGTCGATTGTGCAATACAGAGAACTTTTGCTATAATTCAGAGGCGTTATTTGTCCTACTCTAAGTAAGTGCTGAATATGATAAACGGTGACACCTAATACTTACGTAAGATATGTTGCACCCATACTTTCCTTGAACTGGAACTATTCATAGAATTTGCGGTTCAGATTGTCTGTTTGTGCAATGTAGCAAATTCTGCTGTCGCGGATGTATAATTTGCTGTACACTAGCCAATTGTGGAATTTCGAATCAGTGACACTTATTGCTTGTTTAAAATAAAATATATGTTGGCTCATACTTCCCTAGACTATAATTATTCATATGATTGTATGGTTCTGCAATGTAGTTAGTTTTGCTATCCCAATGGATGTATTGCTTGTGGTACCCTGTGAATTGTGAATTTGTGAAGCCTAATATTTAGAATGTAAAAAACAGATTCATATGATTGTATAGTTCTGCAATATGGTAAGTTTTGCTATCCCAATGGATGTATTGTTTGTGGTACCCTGTGAATTGCGAATTTGTGAAGCCTAATATTTAGAAGGAAAAAAGCAGAAAACCAGGCTAAAAAATCTTGTGAACATTTGACAGATAGAATGATAGATTTTGTTTTTCTTTAATTGAAGCGAGAGGAGAATTGTGATTGTTCTCTGCCATCTTTCCAAGCCGAGTCATTGCAATTCGACTGCATTAGTTAAAGTGGTAGCTTCTCCTTTAGTTCTCTCTGGCGGTTGTAACCTGAAAGGGAAATGACGCCTAATACTTGAATAAGATACATGCTGGGTCATAAAAGCGACTAAACGCTAAATGTAAGCTCACTTGTTTTACAAAATGTTGTTGGATAAGGGGGAATTCCGAGTTCTGTAACTTGTGTAATTGGGTTGATTTTTTCTTCTCCTTTCATCAAGACACAAGTATCTCCTTTTCTTTTGGCTTTGTTTACTGAGGGTTCGCAGATTTTAGTCTTGTGGTAATTTAGCTCTGGTTACTTATCTTAGACTAGTTATTATGGTCATTGTCCTGGATGTTAGGTAATTTAGTCTGTATAGAGCACTTTAATCTTGTGTTGATCTATTCTTGCACCATAAGGATTTTGAATTATGTATAGCAGGCCTTGGTTTCAGACATGAAAGGACATGAGTAATTCACATGTTAGATTCTGCATCTAAATAATGGCAACGGGAAATCACTTTGTAAACTCTTAACTGGGGAGTGTAAGACAATATGGACTGTAGGCTTTTCTATACTCCCTACGTCCCGGACTCAAATTCCCGTTGACCCAGGCAAAGGTTTTAAACTAGGAAGCATGGGGACGTGCTCTACCCCTCCGTCCCCTCTGGGGGACGTTCCCGAGGACTTGCATTTGCGAGGGAGATGTACCTATGCCTTTTTTTTAATTTTTTAATCATTAGAACCCAGATCTGGAAAAAATAAACCCTAATTTAAAAATGAATTGAAGAAATAGAACCGTAAATTGCTAGTATCCTACTGCTTCGGCTAATTAGTATACCTACTAATTACTAACTTGATTGGACTAAGTGGTAAGTAATGCATCAATCTTCTTATACAGTGTGTACTTTGATGTTATGGAATTTAGAATATTTTAGTATATAAAAGTACTATATATTAATTAAATATATATAGAAAATGAAACGTCACCGTATCCTTTTTTTATAGATTTTCACGTCCCAACTTATCCGTATCGTATTCATCCCGTCCCTGTGCTTCTTAGGTTTTAAGAGATGAGTGAATAAAGTAGGATATATGAGAATAAAGTAGGAATGAGAGTGAATAAGTATGGCAAAGTGTGAATAAAGTATGATAGATAATATTATTATAATTAAAAGTGGGGTATTAAACTTTCCAAATTAGGAAGGGGAAGTTGCTTTTGGAATGGACCAAAACGGATAGTGGGAAGTTGAGTCGGGATGGAGCTTATTTAATGACGCATCTAAGTATTCTTACTGGAAACTGCTTGTCATCTTCCTATGAAATTCTTTCCATCTTGTTTTTGTGAGTGATGATACCCAGTTACAATTGAGGAATGGAAATGTTTGGCCTGTTGGCTACTGGGATTTCCAGATAAATTATACAATTATGTGTGTTTGATTCATTTAGAAATGTTGTTGCAAAACTATCAACTTATTTATTCATCCTCGGAGTTGCCATGAGTACATTCTGGTGATTTTCTGCAAAGCTACGAGTTTCATTATATTGGATGGGTGCAAACTTGCAATTAAAAGACCATAATTATGAAACCGAAGATTGAAGCTTTTCCTTAAATTTGTTTACAGTTACATCCCTGACTTCACTCTATATATTTTATAATCGTATCCAGCTCAGGCCAGCATTCAAAAGATGTAAATTTAAACTACTATAGTCACTTACCTTGTTGAAATCTACAAAGGACAGAAATATGAATCTATTGATGTGCCACGTTTCGATTCTTCTTAAACTTTTTTAGTCTATGATTGTCCATTTTGATCATCTTTCAGAATAGACTCTTTTATTCTACAACTGTTTAGGGCACACTTTTTTTTTTAATTGGTTAAATGCCTGTGGTTTGCGTCCATGCATTGTGTACTTTATACAGGCGTAAGTTCCTTGATAAATATTACAGTACTATTTGTCTTACAGAAACTCGTATATGGTCATGCAGGTTGTGTGTTTTTAAGAGGAATAAGTGTAAGATAAAATCTTGGAAATCCATTATGTATAGAAACTCTCCTAGTAGGAACCTACGATCAAAGGGCGTCAAGGTTAAGCATATACTGCAAATCTGTTTGCTGCTTGCTGTCTCCTTTTGGTTGTTATACCAAATCAAACATTCCCATGATAAAAAGAAAGAATTTGATGAAAGTGATGTGAAAACGTCCCTTCAGGGGAACGATGCTTTAAGACTTGGAAGAAAAGATATCCGTCCCAAAGTGGAGGAAAGAATTAGTGACAATGAGAAGCATGATGAAACTTCAGAAGAAGAGGAAGATATAGAGGAACATAAAATTGAAGATGATGCATCAGATGAGAAAAAAGTTATAGAGAAAGAAGATGAGGAGAGTGATGAACCTGAGCAAGATAAATCAGACACAGAGGATGATAAAGAAGAGGACCTTATAGAAGATGATGAGAAGGAGAAGGAAGAGAGTGACGTGAATGAAACTGAAGAGAAAGATTCCCAAGAAAGTAATGGTCACACCAAAAAAAAAAGTGATAAAGACGTAGATGATAAGGTCACGCATGATGCTCGGGAGAAGAATTACAAAGCGGATGATGCTTCTAGTGCTGTGACTCACGAAACCCAAACAGTGATGAGTACTGAAAATGGGGATCATGGGCAGAAATCAACTGAACTCGCAGAAAATATCTCAGAACAAGAAGACAAGGGGCATAGCAGTGATGAAACTGGAACAGCTGAGAAAAGGGAAGATCTCAGTTTGGTAGGTGGTGAAAGTGAAACTGCGATAGAGAACAATCCGTCAAATTTGACCACAAGTGTAACAAAAGAAATTGCCGTGGATAATTCTGGGAACGGCTCATCTTCTAATACAACGGAGACACAAGAGTTGGAAGATAATTTGGGGAAAAGCAATATCACGTCAGAGGTAGCAACAGAGAGTCAGGAGCAAAATGTGATCCAGAATGAGTCGGAACTGAAGTCCAGCCAAACTAATGCTACCTTGGATGTTGAAAATAAACATACTGATTCTAATTTGACGGAACTTGAAACCAAAGATTCAGAGACAAATTCTGGAAACCTTTCAAACTCATCTAACAGTACAGAAACTTTAATATCTGAAGAGTTGAGCAAAGAAGAGTCTCTTGTGGAAGAGAACGGCGATGTAGATGCTGAGAAATCGGATATGGAGGATGTCTTGGAATCTGAAATGAATGAAAACGCAGAAGATCGACATGACTCTATTGATGAGCCTGATTCGTCCGACACTCTGGAGATGAAAGATGTTCGCACAGATCTGGAAACACTTCCTGAGATACAAACTGAAGGAACTAATAGTGAAGATGCTGCATCAGAGTGAAGCTATTGGGGTGAATGGTAATGTTGATTTCATTTGTTTCCTAGAATTCGGAAGTGTTCTTCCTCATTACAATTGCAGCAAGCCACCAACGGTTTCTAAGTGTTCTTTTCATGTGGAAACTAAAAGTATGCCGTTTGGAGAACTCATCCCTGCTTTGCAGATAAAACTAAGCTATATATTTCGAAGGTATCTACTATATAGCTTGTGTAATCTCTACAAAAAAAAAAAATCTATCTGGTTTGTGTTGAGTCTTAAAAACTTGAGTACTTGAGGTCTTGTAAAACTGTATAATCAGTAGTATCTGTTTCATTTTTAGCATGCCATAAGGGGCGGAGACAGCCACCCCTAAATTTTTTCCTCTTTATTACTTTATGCATGATTTTTAAAACAAGTGTTCTGTGTAGAATGTTCAGAGTAAGTCTCTAAGATATTTCGAAATGTTACTGAGTGCAGTGTCAAACACTAATGGTTCAAACTTTCTAGAGAAGATCATTTAAAGCATTATTAAAAAAGATTACTCCTTCCGTCCCACTAGTTTTATACATGTTTGTTAATTTTAACCGTATTAAAAAAACTTCTACTTTACTAAAAATAAATTTAACCTACACCTAATAAATAATAAATAGTCTTGCATGTACATTTTAATTACACATTATGTCATTAAAATATATCTTTTCCTACCTTTTTTATATTTTATTTTTATTTTAACTTTTCGTATAAAATTAAGTGTACACTAATTTTAGTGTATAAAGTTTTTCGGGATGAAGTGAGTATATGATTTATGTTGCAAATGAAACTGAAATTGTTGATATGAATAGTCTTCATTGTTCTTTTAAAGATTATGCTCGAGCTAACTCTATTACTGTGAGTAATTACTATTGAGTTGAATTGTTCAATTGAACAATTTTATTGCTAAGATATGAACTTTCGATATAATGAAGATGCAATGAAGATGTTGAGATTGAGTTCCTTCTTTGATCTTATCAGTTTAGATAACGACAAAGTAATTAAAAGTAGGGGTGGACGTGTGATAGGTACGAGACGGAATCGAAATTAGACTTCGAGTATGTTATAATTTGAGGTTGAATTATATATTCCAATTCCAACTCTATCTTTTGCGGGTACTCGCTATCGGATGCCCGTAAAAGATAATGTCGGGATCAGATTACCCTATTTTTGTTTTATTTTTAATGAACCTGAATAAAGAATAAGCAGTGTACTTTTGGAAGAATAGTCTATTTGTGAGTTTATGGTCATGCATTTTAATTGCGCTAAGCTAAGACTTTAATATGTATGTCGACAAACAAATGTAGACAGTGAAGGCTATTTTGTCCTTTGTACAACACTCTAATACATGGGTTTACTACTTTAATCTATAAAACAAAAAGAAGAAAATGATAACAACATTATATAGCCTCCAACTTAATATTATCATATTATTATTTGTATGAAAACAAGTTTAATCGGGTACCCAATTGAATTTCGGGTGTCAAAGTTTTCATTCTCAATTTCGCTTCATATACCTAATAAAATTATCAGGAATTCATATTTAGATATCTAATCCCTAAATTATTCATTCAATCAGGAAAATTTTATTTAGGGTCGTGTCGGGATCGGAATTATGTACCCGAACCCTTCTCCACCCCTAATTAAAAGACTTGAGGGAATGTGAGTAGTTTTTAAAAAATTTGACGTTAAAACAGTTTCTCAGAAAGTTGATATTTAGATTTAAAGATCAAAAAATTTGTTAATAAGTGCACGTGCTCATCAAGCTAATTAAGTGTGTAAATACTTGACAGGAAAGTAATGCAGAAAGTAATAAACACAAACTTTTATAGTGGTATATGAAGGTTGATAATCCTTCAACTAATCCATTTGTCCTTCTCAGAACTAGTCCACTAAGATAGAATATTGAGGTTCCCTTACAAAGTCCTATCTCTTGATTTCTATAATACGAGGTTCCAAACCAAATATTCCCCTGAATTGTTCCCTGATTACCTAGTCAAGTATTTCTTATATTAGAGTTTTTCCAAATACCGCATGCTTCCCATCGAGCCACTCAGTCTTAGCATTGCAAATGAAGATACAAAATCCGTTAGTTCCAAGTTAAATCTTAGTCAAATATTATTTACATTTGAATTACATATTCTACTATCAAAATTATATATTATTATTTTTTCTCATTTATTTATTTTACACCGAAAACCTCATGCGAAACGATGCATGAAATTTTCCAAACTGACAATGTATGTACTAATTTGGAGAATTAAATTACTTTCAGTTGCATTTTTATATTACTTTTTTCTTATATTCTGCTATTGTAATTGGGATTTCTAGTTACCACTTGCCAGTACATCTGTATGTACTAGTAAAGGATTCAAGTTATTTGTGGTACCTTTGAGTGTTCCAATACAATTATTATATATATATGTCTGAGCTAGCTTCACTGATTTGAAGATCTTCCGGATCGGGATTTCACGGTCTAGAACCATATCTCTATGTTTTCTCATCCTCAAGTTGGTCCGGTCCTTAAGGAACATTTAATAATCCCATATTTAAGTTCAATTGTATGGTTCAAAAGAATTTACAAGTAAGATATAAGTCCAGAACATCCTTGGTTATTAAGCCACTATTGCTTAAACATTGTAATCCTGTTTAGTATTTGGAAGCTCGGAATTCAATATCAAGGTTCGGTTTTAACCGACTATTTTCAACAAACACGGGATCCTGTTCTAACTTCCCTGGTATGAATCATTGAATCTCAACATTTTTCTTTTACTAATATAATAATAATCAAATTTCTAACACTTACATACATGACCGACTCTCTTTGCCCCAACACTTATGTTTTACTCCACATATTATTATTAGCCGGATAATTAGATAAATACAACTATGTAATTCAAAGATTGAGTTAGAGAAAATTAATACGCCCTTTCACCTATGATGTTTCGGACATCGAACGTTTATTGATTGATAAAAACTACTAGTCGCACAAGCAAGTAATTTCCGATAAACTGAAACAGATGCTCGGTTTATGTGATACAAGAGAGGAGGAAGAGTAGTAAGAAGAAGAAGAGAAAGTTTAATTTCAGTGTGTCTTTCTCACCGACTTCTCAGACCAATTTATAGATATATTAAATTTCTATATAATAATAATAATGTTAGGACAATCATTTCTCCTCGTCGTCTCTCTCTTTCCTCCGTTTGTTCAACGCCACCTCGACGTCTCTCCCTCTCTTCTTCTTCCGCAAAATGACCACCACATAAAAATCACATTCACTCGGCTTTTTTTATTACCTAAATCCAATTTTCAATTTGAAATCTGAAAGAAACGGATTACCTGGATCGTTTTTGTTGATGCGGGAAGAAGATCAAACTGAAAAACCCGTTATATCTGGTAGCAGTGACAAACTGGAAGTATCAATGGTATCTTTTGTGCAAAGCGAACCGTTACAACTCTTATTTTTGTATTTTCAGATTCATCAGTTAATAAAGCACTAATTTTATGTTATTTATACACTTACTGGATCAATAGAAGACTACTTTAGTGGTAGATACAAATAGTTTAATGTCTGAGTGTGGAGTGCAAGTTTTTTGGTATTCGTAACTATGGTTCAAATTCTACCTGTACCATTTTTCCAAATTAAATTTTGCAACAACAAAATAAATATAATAATAATAATAATAATAAACACAATAATTAATAAATAATAATATAATTTCGTTCAAATAAATACAATAATATATAAAATAATAATAATAATAATAATAATAATAATAATAATAATATTCATCAAATAAAAAATAATTATTTTTTTACTTTGAGGTCAAATTTAATTTTTTTTTTGGTGAATGGGCGATTTTTATTTGTCATTTGACGAATCAATATAGAACGTTAGATTGTTGATCCAATGATATATAATTATTCATATGACGAATCAATTGGTGATGTCAGGCAGGACGAAGACTGTAACAGCCCGAGATCTAGTCCGGACATCAAGGATTGTGCCGAAAATCCAAATATATATATATCAAAATATTATTTATTACAATCCCAATTGTACTTCATAACTTCATATATAACACACACATTTAAACTATAAGATTAGCAGCTGAAAGTCCAGTCCTAGTCAGTCGGTATGTCTAGCTACCCGGTCCTCTCTTCGTGCTCCAAATCTGGGAAAGCAGGATTATTGGAAACAGGGAGAGTGTCAGTCACATGGACTCAGTGAGGATAATCAAGCATGCATGAATATATGCATATGAATGCAACAGTACAATAAACCAACACACTTGCTGATCAGACAATTATAAACAGTGGGGAAATCAGAAACAGTCAGTCAGTATCATAGCACATGAAAGGTGCCAGATTTACATTACTAAATAGTAACTGTCTTGGGCTAGACCGAACGAATTAGGTTGCGGTCTCATCAGTAGCAGTGTGACTGCGCGTGGAGTTGCTTTCACGACAGGCACGGCCCGTCACAACTCATAATATCCAGACCGTTCGAATGGCTGTGCAGTCAGTATTGCCCGAAAAGATAGCGCTGCAAGACGCTTTACAGTAATAGTATGTCGACAGTGTCGACCAGGACGGTTTCTCAAATTTTCAGAAAACAGTGTGCGGTTGCTTTTCAGTGAAAACAGTTTTCGTGCAATGCAATGCATGAGGGGCAGTAAACATGAGTAATATGCATATTTAGTAACAGTGACCGTGAACAAGATCAGTATCAGTAACAGTAACAGTAAACATGATCAGTAACAGGATCAGGGTCGGTAACTAGAATCGATAACATGGTTTCAGGTTACAGTACAGACTAGTAACTAGGTTCACGTCAATACAGATACGGTTCCCTAATACATGTCATCTATAGTAATATAGTTAGTAACTAAACCGGTAAACGGGTCGGTCGATCGTCGTCGAGTAATCGTGTCGAAGTTAGACAGTCGGTCAGATAGACAGGTACAGAATGAAAATGCGAGGAATAAACGGTAGCAAACTTTCCCAGGGCCGGATGCCGAAAGCCAGCTATCACTCACGGAATCGTAGTTAGTAGTCGAGTCGGAGTCAGAGTTAGGCAAGCAGGTAAGTAGACAGGAACATGTATGAAAGAGAACGAACAGTGGCACTTTAACTTTCCCAGGGCCTGATGCCGAAAGCCTGTAATCACTCACCGTTGTTATCCGGTATCTCAGGAGCTTCTGGGGATCCAAGTGCTCGTCGAGCGACGGGCAGCGTAACGACGTACCGAGCAGGGTTGACGAGCGGCGCGGCGAATAAAATATTAAACTATTCCTCGTTCGTTTATTCGAATTTAATCGAATTCGATCGAGGGATTTTACCGGGATTTGGTCGAACGAACGACACTATCCAGCGGCGAGGTGTTCGACAGTTGGGTAGGTGGCCGGAAGTGGGCGGCGATGGGTGGCAGATCTCGTCGGAAAATGAGAAAAATGGAGAGAAATCGAGGGCTGAAAATGAGAAGAAGAGCAGAGAAAGTGGTGTGAGGAGAAAATGAAGTCGAGGCCCATATTTATAGCCTCCCGGCTGCGAAGAGGCGGCAAAGGTGGTGGAAATGGTGGTTCGAAAACGCGCCACGTTTCCCCCTTTCCTTCCGCTCGTTTCTTGTCCGGTCATCCCCTACGTGGCTCGATCTTGTCCATCATCTCTCTGTTCCTTCACGTGCAAGGAGATGGGCGAAGGCGGCTCGAGGCGGAGGACGGGCGTGAAGGGACGTGGTGGTGGCCACGTGAAGATCCCGACTTGGCGTGACGAGATTGATCGGAGAAGTAGGCACGAACGGAGAAGAGAAGAACGAGGGAAGAAAGGAGAACGGAGAACGGGGAGGAAGGAAACCGGAGAATGGCGCGGTGAACGGAACAAGAAATGGCTCTGTTAATCTGTCCAAATCGATTTTGGGGAAGAAAGCTGTTGAA
>JAYMSP010007045.1:0-10597 GCA_036897095.1 Plantago elongata
TTGATACGGTAATATGTCCAATCCGTTATTTGGATGTCTCACGAATGGATCTTAAGACATCACGGTATTACATGGCCAAGGTCTCGAAGGGTCCGACTATGATGTCCCGAGTCAAAGGCCAAATGAGGTCGAACATGACCAAAATATATAAGAATACCGTGACAAGATAAGGATATTCAGACCAAAGTGCTATATCTGAAAGGAAGCATGTCCGGACAACAACACATATGAGTCTATGTATCCGGACCTAAATAGAACCAAGTGAAGCAGATCATAGCATGTCAGTAGAAGAGGGCATAACCAGTTCTGGATGTCCTGATCCGAAACATTCCCATCGGACGCTGCTCCAGACGGGAGGGCGAGAATGTCCACAATGGTCCTACAAAAGGATTAATCTAACCTTGAGGCCCAAATGAGAGATGGGTTATGACTACACTATGATTCATGGGTTTAATTAAGCCTTGTTGGCTTAATCTTAGTCCTACACTTGGCATAATCCAAGAGGTCTACCCTTAAATGGGGAATAATCTCTACAAATAGTGCACACTTTCCAAGGTAAATCAACAAGTTCACTTGATCTTCTCATTTCCCATATGCTTTAGACCTTCCTTTTACAGAGTCGGCTCATAATCACTATCGAGTAAAGTCTCAAAACCGGCTTGATCCTAGGGAAGCCCGATCTAAATGTTCTAACCCCCCCCCCCCCAACTCTTGTCACTTGTGGAGGACTGTCTCCGGGGGGCTTAGAGCTCGAAGTGGAAGTGAACCTTTACATTGAATCCTAACCTATTGGACTTAAATGATTTCCCTAGGATTTTCGTTATACCCGAGGGTTGTAGCTTTTACCTCAACAAGTGAATCATACAAAATGGTTGTATTTTTAGGTTGGGCATTATATTTTAATGAGCCGTATTTTCACCAGGTTAAGGGAGGAATAACATGAATAAGCTGGTAAAAAATTCGTACAACATATTGGTCCCATATATTTGAAAGCTCAAACTCGAACTAAAGATTCAGCTTCATGTTACTATATCAAGATATGTTCATACATGAAATTTTATGATTTGAATGTTAAACCGCTATGACCCTATTTTCCGGCATACAGAGTTACATATCAATTATATAATGACATGTATTGCACATTTAGATATATTGCCTATTGTACTATGATTCATTCACCTCAGTGAAAATTGGTTCGAGTACTAAGTACAATACAAGAAAAATGGCAAGAATAAGACAGTTGGTACTTCTGAAGAGTAATGTATACCTTAAAAGGCATAGATATCTGAACTATAATATATGAACTATATAAAATGAAATGGTAACTACAAAAATATATAGATATCAATTATCATTACTGACTTGAAAAATCAATAAATAAGCATATGCAAAATTCGATGGACATGTAAATGGGGATCTTATATGTGAGTTCATTCGATAACATCACGATGAGAAAATTGAGCTCATGGACGAGAAGTCCTTTTGATTCAACGAATTCGAAACACCGGCAAGTTTTGAATTGTAAGTAATATGTTTTGAAAAAATTCAATGAGGGAAGATATAATCTTTGGCACTTAGTCCCAAGGAGACTGAAAGTACCATGTTCTCAAATATAATTGAATAATTAAAGTTCTTGATGAACTAATATTTCAAGTGGGAAACCTCTATACTCATATCATAATCAACTTTATGTTGTTAAAATACAAATTGATATTCACCGCAGTGAACTATTGAAGTGTGAGTAAAATTCTTAATACTCATGAAAAGTAATATTGGTTACACCAATATAATGTTAGCTCAACCTGAAATTTGAGGTATGAATGAATATTTTTACAAAAGTTAGTTATTGTAAACCTTGAGATTGACATTTATGGTCCAGAAGTACCTTAATCATTTGCCAATTGAGAACTTTGATATTCATCACAATATCTCATGAAGAAGACAAGGTCATGAGACTTATTTGTCTAACCTTACAATATTATGGAGTAATGTTATGATCATTGAAACTACATGATGTTCCAAGTATTTGAACAGTTCTTTCACATGAAGACGAGCTACATATTACAAAAATTCTTCCCCGCCGTCATATATGAGACTAGATGAGTCCGTCTGGCGAGAGACCCCTACATTTCGGAGAGTCCCGAAAGTCCCCTATAACATATAAATGCAGACAATTTTCCTTAAAAACTAGACATTATGAAAATTCGCGGGTCGACCTGCTTATTTGTTTTTAACATAATCAGAAGCTTATCAATATTCATCCAAATTCAAATATGTTGATTTTTTTACCTCAAATTGTATAGATCTATTAGGAATTGTTTATGTTTATTGTGAAATTGTCTATGTTTAACTTGTAATCATTAGTAAAAACATATTTATCCAACAAATCCAATATTTACAAAAATAAACTTGAAGGTCAATTTCATTCGTCAACCAATAAGTTTTTGTTATGCATGTGATGTGTATGAAAATATATTTATGATACATGGAGTATAAAATATGTTTTGAGCTCACAATTTTTGGCTATGAATTTTGGGTCCGTCTCTGACGGTGATTATGTCTGGCTTTCTGTCTGCGTTCCTTTAGCTGGGAACTTTCTGTTATGTTTTGTTTTGTGTTGACATCTATGCCACCGGACTTATACTAGTGGCCATAGTGTGACTCTGTTGGGCTAACTGTTTCGAAACTACTGTTCTGTTATAAATACTTCATGAAAATGTTTTCTGGCTATATGACTGACATTATGGAATGTACATTTATGTAATTTTACTACTCTGCTTGATCCGGTAAAGGTGTCAGGAGATACACCCTTACACATTTTTTTCGGTTGTCTGAGTGGCTCTGGTTTGGAGAAGGTTGCTAGTGGTGTCAAGTCGGTTCGAGCACTAGTGGTCTAGAGTGTAGTTTTGTAATTTCTGAAGCCTGTAACTTATTTGATGTTTCTAGAATTGTATTTGTGTTTTAGACGCTCTAAATTACCTTTTCAAACTGTTTTACAAGTATATTGAGTCATCGTCTTGGCGTGAGCCCATCTCATGATACACGGCAAGTCGCGACAAAGTATTTTGTTTTTGGGGTGTGATAGTCTGTGACAAATCTTGTTCAACCACCCTTTTTACGAAAATCTAATACATACAACAAAAAGGTGATCGAACCAACGCGCGATGAAGAAGGCAACGCGAGGTCGACCACACAAAAAGGTGGCCTCGCCATCACTAACTCGACACAGCACATCGGTGGACCAACACCGATCGAACCTTGGAGCAACTGGAAAACCCAGAGATCGGAATAGGCGCGGTGAGGGCGGCGATGTCGAATATTGTGACTGAGAATCGAGAGGATTTGATTGATAACCCCCAACAATAAGGTTCGACAACTAATGCACAGTTGTCGGAATTGATGCGCCTCCCTGGAGCAACTCACGCCCAGCCGGAATCGAATCAGATTTCGGTATTGCAGCAGCAGGCGGCTACATCGTGGAACTCCACCCAAGCGATGAATGACCAAGGTATGACTACCCAACCGGCTTTGGCCAAGAACCAGGATACCCTACAACAGGCGAATTCGAAGGATATGGATGCCCAACTGGCATTGACTCAGGACAGGCTGCCGCTGGCACCACCAAATCAGGTGGTGGATAGGGTTGGGGAGGTGAGTGGGATGATAGGACAGACTGGCCTGAACCATAACCTGAACTCGAATGTGATTAGGATGAATAATCTGGAAATCGAGACACCTCCCGGGGTATTGCTATTAGCTTTTCTACACCTGCTATTGTCGATGGAAAGGTTGAGGTTAAAATTGAGGATGAGGATGTTGCTTCTGAAATTGAATTTTGGAAATCTTGACTAATAATGTATGTCCTGGGTGGGGATTTATCTATGAACGCAGTTAAGCAATACATGGAGAAATTCTGAAATTTTGTTAGATTGCCGGAAATCTTCTACAATGAGGATGGATATTTTATCCTCAAATTCAGGACATTAGAGGACATGAATAACGTGTTGAAGAAGCGACCGTATACGATCTATAACATGACAATGTTTTTGCGCGAATGGATACTGGCTTTTCCTTAAAGGAATACATGTTGCGTGCGGTTTCAATCTGGATCAAATTACCACAACTACCTCTACACCTATGGGGAGCCAAGAGCCTGGGAAAAATTGGAAAGTGCTTTGGGGAAGCCGTTGTTCACAGATGAATACACAACTCACAAACTACGAGTTTCTTACGCAAGAATCCTGGTAGAAATTGACAATACCAAGCCTTTGCGGAAGTTTATTATGATCAAGGACTTAAAACAAAATATGATTAAACAACCTATGGAATATGAGTGGAGGCCACTCTACTGTGATAGGTGCCAGGAGATTGGTCATGTGTGTACCAATTCAATTAGAAAAGCAGCTCCTAAAGCCCAGGCCAAACAGTGGCGAGTTTAGGCTAACCGGCACGGAAATATGGTGGGAAAGCAGTAGAGGACGACCCCGGGGATTAATGGGCAGATTACTGCACTGACTGAGACCCATGATAGCCGGATTTTTGAAATAGGAAGTAGCTCGGGCAGCGGGCGGCAAAGTGGACAACCGGATAGGGTGGAGCAATCCTTAGAATGGCAGCGATTGGAAGGCTCGCCCCGGAGTCGCAGTAATGGGAAGGAACCTATGGTAGCTCCACCAGAATTAGGGATTGCGAGATATGTTACGTGTTGGAATGGAATTGAGTTGTTGAGGCTTGCGCATGAGCCTCCTTCGACTACTAGACGCGTTCCATGATTGTCTCATGGAACGTAAGGGGGTGCAATAATATAGCCAAACTTCGTGAGATAGGCTCCCGTATCTCTGGGTTAAATTTCGCATTGGCTATACTGGTTGAAACTAGAGTTAAAGAAGCAAAAAGTGTGGGTATCAGAAGTCATATGGGGAACAGATGGAGTTATTTGGATAACTATGCTTATCACTCGAATGGTAGGATTTGGATACTCTGGGACCCAAGGCTGGTTGATGAAAATGGTGACATGTAGCTCCCAATTTCTCCGTTGTGGAGTATATGACATGACCGGTATCCTCCTCACTTGGTTGACAACGGTTTATGCTATGAATCAGTTGGAGGATCGGAGGTTACTTTGGCAAGATGTTGAAAGGATTAACCAGCAGGTACAAGGAAACTAGCTGTTGCTAGGGGATTTCAATAATATCCTGACTACACTGGATAAAATTGGTTGCTCGCTAGTACAACCATCGGAGTACTGTGATATGGTGAATATGATGGATACTATGGGATTATATGTGGTGGATAGCATTGGGGATCATTTTACCTGACATAATAATCACTCGAGAGATCCAATCTACTCGAGAATTGATCAAGCTATTGGGAATTTGAGTTGGTTCCAAACATATAGTTAGGTACAGGTGGAGATACTGGAGCCAAGCATATCGGACCATGCTATGATGATCCTGCGGTCATGGGAGGCAACGAGAGTTGGGAGGTAACAATTTCGATTCATGAACACCATTGTGGATACACCAGGCTTTTTGGAGAACATTCGACTGTCATGGGATGTTCCAGTAGAGGGTCGGGCCATGCAAGGCTGTCGGAGGAAATTGAAACGGCTACAACCTATTGTTCGTGTGATGCAACAACATTGTACGGGGGTGAGAAAGAAAGTCGAAGCAGCTCGTGACCAACTAGATTCGGCACAGAGGGATTTAGTACTTGATCGAATGAATACTGGTCTCATCACCCGGGTTAACGATCTTACACAAGAAGTATTGTACTGGAATGAAATGGAAGAGAACAAAGGTCGAAGATAGATTGGATTTGGTTGGGTGATGGAAATAATGCCTACTTTCATGCTACAGTAAAGGCCAAAACCGACATATCAGTATCACTAAATTCCGCGGGAGTGATGGATCGATGATCACGGATCAATTTGGCCTCGAGAAGGAGGTGGTGAGTTTCTATGAGCAGCTAGTGGGGTTTGCATCTCCTAGATTGCAGGGACTCCAAATTGACACGCTGAGAGAGGGACGACAACTCACTAGAAGATCCGCATATATGCTTACTGCCCCGGTGATGATTGGGGAAATATTGGAGGCACTGAAGGGAATAGGTGACTTCAAAGCTCTGGATACCGATGGATTTAATGCAAAATTCTTCAAGGCAGCTTGGAGTGTTGCTGGGGAAGATACCATACGGGCGGTTCAAGAATTTTTTGTGCATGAGAGTATTTACATGGCAGTGAATTGTAGTACCGTTACATTGATACCCAAGATCGCTGTTGCGGATGAGGTGAAGGACTTTAGACCGATTTCGTGTTGTACTACACTTTACAAAATAATATCTAAAGTCCTCACTAATCGATTGATTAAGGTCATAGGCAAAGTGGTTCATAAAAGTCAGGATGCTTTTATCCCGGGGCAACAAATACATAATCACATCCTCCTGGCCTATGAACTGCTACGTGGGTACAACAGGAAAGGCGGAACACCCAGATGTGTGCTACAGATGGACCTACAAAAAGCATACGACACGGTTAAATGGTTGACTCTAGAGGGTATACTACAAGAGATGAGTTTCCCACCGCGATTCATTCGTTGGACTATGGTATGTGTATCCACTGTGTCATACAGGTATATGGTGAATGGTCGACCCACCAGGTTGCTAAAGAAAGGCGGGGTCTATGACAGGGGACCCACTGCCGCCCCTGCTTTTTGTCTTGGACATGGATTATATGCACAGGTTAAACGTGCGCCAAACTTTAACTTCCATTCAAAGTGTGAAAGGCTAGCCGTTGTCAACCTAAGTTTCGCAGATGACTTGCTTCTGTTTACTAGGGGGTGTACGATCGATAGAGAGGGGGGTGTACGATCGGTAGAGATGGTGATGGAGAGGTTTGATTGCTTTTCTAAATTCACAGGGCTAAAGATAAATCCAGCTAAGTGCAAGATATACCTCGGTGCCATTCTTGGGGATATCAAGGCTACCATACGACGTGTTACCGGGTTCGAAGTTGGGGGGCTACCATTCTGGTACCTTGGTGTCCCTCTCACTAGCAAAAAACTCACGATTGTACAGTGTCAACCCCTGATTGACAAGATTGTTACCCGAATTCGACACTGGAGTGCTCGGTTACTAAGCTATGGTGGGCGGGTTCAACTCATTAAGAGTGTTCTCTTTGCGGTTACTAATTATTAGCTCCAATGTTTTCCCCTACCAAAAGGCGTTCTACACAATATCGAGGCCATATGTCGCTCCTTCCTATGGTCGAACAGTGGAGAAATTACTAGAAAATCACTGGTGGCCTGGAAAAAAGTGTGTGCTCCTAAACGACGGGGTGGCTTGCAGATAATTAACTTACATATTTGGAGTAAAGCATGTTTACTCAAGCTGCTTTAGAAATTGAGTCATAAATATGATAGTCTATGGGTGAAATGGATTCATGTGTATTACTTACCACAAGACCACATTCTCTCACACCCGATACCCCGTTCGAGTTCATGGATTATGAAGGGAATTATGCACTGCATGGCATTGGTGAATGGTAATCGTACCTGGGAGTCGATGAGGGTACTACCTAAGTTCAAGACTGGATTAATGTATGCGGTTTTGCAAATAGAGAGACCTGATGTGGAATGGAAAACATTAATGTTTGGCAACCTTGCGAGACCTAGAGCTAGGATGGTTACTTGTATGGCATGTCATGATCGACTTGCCATAAGATGGAGACTCCATTGATTCGGCATGCTTGACGGTAATGGTTGTTGCTTATGTTCAGAAATTGAGACCCGGATCATCTTTTCTTCGGTTGCAGTGGCACTAAGCCGATCTGGACTGCGGTACTTAGATGGCTTGGCTGCCAGCATGTACCTAGCGCATGGACGACAAAGTTGGGATGGATATTGCGGCATTCGAAAGGCAAGAACTGGAGAAGTAGGCTCCAGAAGTTGGCATTCATAGAAACTACGTATTAGGTGTGGAAGCATAGAAACAATATTTGTTTTTGTAGCATAGATAGACTAGATGGTATAGAACAACACTCTCAGTTGTGATTTATAGAGCTTGGATGGTACCTAGGCAAACACCCCATGTTGGGAGACTGATGCTAGTGTAGGCATCCTGGAATTGCTAGAGTACACTAGGCTGGATCTTTAGATCGCCTTTCACTTTGTATTTGTTGGAGTTTGATAATATATTCTCGTTTAAAAAAAAAAACTAAACTAAATTGTTAAAAGCTAGACCAGATGTTTTAAAAGCTAAAACATGAGGTATGTACATAAAAACTAGACAATTTCACACAAAAAGATGTAAAAAAATTAAAAAGTAAACAATATATGTTCAAATCTAGGCAATTTCACACAAAACATTCAAAACGTTCAAACAAACAATAAATCACCAGATCGAACAAACAACAAAACTGTTCACTTATTATGCTCTATCTCCACCTTCACGATCGAACAAAAACAAGGAATAATTGCGAGTTGAATCCTCCTTGACAGATCGGAGCTCACACATCCATCACAACATCACAAGCATCACGGAGCCGATTCCTACGAATGCTCTAATCTTGATCTCTGGCTTACAAATCTCACCGATTTGATGTCTTCTCACAATCTTAATGCTCTTCATTCTTTCATAGATTGATGATTTCACCATTAATATGATCTTAGAGAAGAAAGTTGAAGGTAGGGTTTGATGCTTAGAAGAGACTGGAAATAATGAATGAACTAAGAAAATAGATGGGGCTGAAAGGGTTTTATACTCAACCCATATCCGAGAATACAAAAAACCGTTAACCGGATTTATATTTATTAGTATTCGACCGTGAGATTAGATTCGCAAAATAAGTAAACTATTAAATCTAGACAATTTGAGTTAGAATATATGGGTCTCTTGGACTCTCCAAATATAGTAGGGACTTTTATGACACTAAGTAGAAGAAGATTCCATCCAATTACAAAAGATTTTGAAGATTTGCTCACAAATTCATATCAGACATCATCATTTGAGAACTTCGTCCAGAGAATTGGAGTTTCAATAGTTTAAAGAATTACAATGATGCATCGGGGAGTTGGATACACACTTCACTCTTTTTCCCTTAACTAAATTTTTATCCCACTGAATTTTTCTGAGCAAGGTTTTTAATGAGGCAGTATATCTCTCGCGTACCAACATCACTAACTAATGTCCATTCAAGGGGAGTGTTATCGATAAATGTACATTAGTTGTACTAGTTAATGGATTAATGGTGTTAATGGTTAGTGGAGCAGTATTAATGCTCCCTTTACTCTTGTATAAATACCCTCTATTTAAACTCTCATTTGATACAAGGAAGAATGAACTCTCCATTCTCTCCATTACACTATCTACACTCACTTCATGCTCTTCTCTCTTTTTCTCTTAACAATAAGGACGAATTTAACATGGGGATGGCTAGAATTAGTACTGTCGCATTGTACTAATTGGATCAGCTCAAGATTTAATCTAAATCCTTTATTTTTTATCAATGCGACATGATTTCGCAATGTCGCTTAATAACGTAGTGCGAAGTCGCATAATAATTAAAAATATCATATGGTCAATTATTTACATACTCCTTATCTTTTAAACTTAACAAAATATACCCAAAATAATTCAAAATTAACCGTCCAATAAATCAAAAATTCACAATAGTCCCAATTTACCTTTTTAAAAAATAAAAAAATTAACTTGACCGGAGCTCCGGTGAAATTCCGACCACTTCATCGAAGCTCCGTAAAGCTCGATTTAGCTCCACCGAAGTTTAAACGAGCTTCTACAGATCAGGAAGTGTAAGAGTAATGAATATAATCCGTGTCTATCATAGAATTAGAAGGGGTATATATACAAGTACAAGAAGTTATAATCTAAAGACTAATCTAATCAGGAAACTAATCTAACTAGAGTTCTATAATCTAAAGACTAATCTAATCAGGAAATCAATGTATATACAAGTCTATACAATTACATAGTCTAACAAATTCCCTCAGTCACGAAAATCATCAAAGAGTATGCGTGGTAGAAACTTTCGTGAAGATATCTGCTATTTGATAGCGAGATGGAACATGGCGAATGCGAACCTCACCTTTAGCAACCTTTTCTCGAACAAAATGAATATCCATTTCGATGTGCTTTGTGCGTTGATGTTACACGGGGTTGCCAGAAAGGTAGATGGCACTAACATTGTCACAGTAGACCAAAGTAGCTTTGAAAATCGGATAACGTAGTTCCATAAGAAGATTGCGAAGCCAACAGGACTCAGAGACAATGTTGGCAACACCTCGATACTCAGCCTCAGCACTTGATTTGGAGATTGTCGGTTGTCGTTTAGAAGACCAAGATATGAGATTGTCGCTCAAAAACACACAATAGCCGGAGGTAGAACGAGTGTCAGGACATCCGCCCCAATCGGCGTCCGTATAGGAGACAAGAGAGCTGATGTTGTTCTTGTAGAGGTGGAGACTGAGAGTGCTAGTACCCTGAATGTATCGGATGATACGTTTGACAGCATTCATGTGGTCAACTCTAGGATCATGCATATGAAGGCAAACTTGTTGGACCGCATAAGAGATGTCAGGTCGAG
>JAYMSP010007046.1:0-10597 GCA_036897095.1 Plantago elongata
TATATATATATATATAGAGAGAGAGAGAGAGAGAGAGAGAGAGTGCGACTACCTTTAGATTATCTTTTTCAACTTTGATGTCCTCCAATTTTCTATTCCTCTGATCTATATTATCAGATGCTCCTAGTAAAGATGATAGCATCCCAAGTTAAGGAAATAACTCAGGGGTGTATACATAATTTGAGAGGGGGAGGGATCTACTCTTTAGCTGTAGAGTCAGCCGATCAACTGATTCTCTGGCGCCCATTAGATCCTGTCGTTTCAAGTCAGCTTCTCCTTGTAACATTTCAGTCTCAGTAGACTCTTTTACTGCCTCCAGCTCTTCCTTCCGCCTAACAAGATTGGTGGATAAATTCATCTCAAGCTCTGATTTTCTTGTTTCCAGCTGCCAGTAAAAAATTATCAAATGATATAAGTAACATGAAACAAAATGCAGTTGAAGCTATCAACTTTCTCACCTCAATGCGGTTATTTCTGCATGTAATTAGTTGTTCCTTCAGGTTAGTTATTTCCGGATGCAATCGAGAGAGGGTCAGTTTCTCTTCTGGGGTCAAGTGATCAACTAGTTCTGTTCCCATTTCATCTTGCTTCATTGCAATATTAGATCTATTCTGATCTATTTGGGTCAATATGCTGGAGAGTGATTTCTTCTGCAAAATTTAATAATATAATGTAAGAAATGAGGATCAGAATGTGGTAATTAAGTAGTTCGCTTCTTTTTTGTATAGTTAACCCACCTTCTTCTCTAGAGACTTCAAAATGGAATGTTTTTGTTTCTCAGAGTTCATTGCATCCTGTTTTAGTTGTTCAATAACAGATTTTTCGTGAGACATCTTGGCATCATTTTTTTGCTGCTCCGTCACTAGCTCATTGATTCTCTGATCAATCTGTAGGATATGTTCAGTGAAAACAAAAGGCCGGAGACCAGACAAGACAAGCACGGACAGAATATTATTAAAGGAAGTAAACAATATAACCAACACTTAACCCAAAATAAAGGAGGATTTGAAAATAGAAACATAGGTAGGATATCATCAAGACTGCGTCTAACATCCTGAAGTTCAACTTCCTTTGCTGTAATAGATTCTGAACTCAACCTAACTGTCTTCAGGAATTTCAGTTTTGAACGCCTATGGTCATAGAATCCACCAGTCATGCCACCTTTTTTGTTTACTTGATCACCTAAGGAGATAAAATTAAACATGTCAAGGTGCAGTAAGATATAAGCATGGATAACTGAAAAAGGAACAAGATAGTTATTGATACCTTCCAAGGTGATGCAGTCCAAACCATTTTCTCGGGCAACTTTTGTAGCAACATCTAAGTCTCGACATATGACTGTTTTCCCAAATACCTGTGAATTTTATAAACGAAGACAAGTGAGAAAAAAGACGTGATGCCAGTCGATTTGGTATAATAGCATGTCATAGAGCAAACATTTGACATTTACTACAAATCTGTGTTCACTTGAAGCAATTCTCCGTATGCCATATTGTTTTTTATGTAAAACAAAGTGACAAAGAGACTAAATTTTTCAGAGAAACTGCTATTCAATATCAACTCCAGTAAGCCAAATAGTATGAGACCAAAACCTGTCATTTCCAATTGGAGAGACAAAATTCATCCTTCCAGACATTTACATGGCAGAAAAATTGAAACAGACATTTTTTTGTTCACAAGTTGGTGCACAGGTAGGGAATTGGCAAAACAAAGGACTTTCTAGTACGGCCTAAGGCCACAGTTTTGTCAATACCGGTGGATCCCGTGCGGTCCTGCTATCACGGTGCCGCGGTGTGTTTTGGCACCTTGGAGTTGGGCGCGATACGACACGATCATAGATTAACAACACTGTAAGGCTTAACTATTAACATCTTAGTTAGCATCCTAACTACGAGGGAGGAAAGTCTCAACTAAACCACGACTTTATATCAGAATAAAGCGCTTCGAGCAGAGGATGAAACAGAATGGAGTTAGGTTCTCAATTCCGATATGTCAGGTCAATCAAGAAAAACAAAAGAAGTGGTTCTTCCAAAGTGATCTCGGGTTGTGTCCAGTGATGATGCTGGTTTCATGAATAACTATATTACTCCATTATGATAGTGTCTGTACAAAATCATATACGTACTGTTTATCAATTAGGTTGTAACTGTTACTGATTGTCAAGACTACAACCAAACCCTTCCTACTGCTTCTACACAAGTAAAAGAAACTTTATAACAAGAACCTGATCAAATGCTGCAGTAAAATTGTCGGAGAATTTTAATTTCCTCAAAAGTGGTATCACATCATTGTTCCGTGGATATCTGGCTTCTTGAGCTTTCACCCTGTTCAATGGTATGAATGTGACACGCCCACCTTTCTGATCGTTAAGGTGCTTAATAATTCGGGTGGATATATCATCATCTTTGACTACCACATGAAATAAGCTGCAAGAAGAGGAATAATTAAGTTTAGGCAGTCCAAAGATTGATATAGACAGTGGTATCTACCAGAAAGAAAATTGAAGTTGTTTTCCCGCTCTCAGAAGATAGAACGAAATGCATCAATAACACTAACCTGTTTCCAGCAGTAACTTCAACAGCTGTGAAAAATTTCTCCTCACAGTCCAGCAGTTCATATACAGAACCAAACACACCGTCAATTTTGTGCTCTTTGCATATCCTCCGTACTGAGTTCAGTCCTCTTCTTATATCCTGAGCACATCAGATGCAACTAAAATCAGAAACAGGCCTTTGGCACTGAAGAAGTAAAAGAATAAACAGACAAAAACGTTAAGAAAACACCGATCTTTTATCCCTTCATTTTTTGATCACCTGAAGATATCCATAACAAATTGCACAGAAGCAGCACTATTAACTTCGAGTAGTTACGATAGATACAGATAAGGTTAAAGATTTCATTTTGCGGGTGGCATTGACCGATAACTAGTAAGAATTTCATATCCACCACAACCTTACCAAGTAGTTTATCATTAACCAAAACAATGATTTACCCCTAAAAATAATGGTCTTGGTACCAGGACAACTGCTTGAAATGGAAAAGAATGTTCAGCACGAGTAAAACTTACACCAGGAGTAGCATGATCGAGGCTTTTTTCTGCTTTAACAACCTCTGATTTGAGCCTTTCAATTTCAGCAGTGAGTTCAGTTTCTCTTCCCCATAAGGACCTAAATGAACAAAAGATTAAACTACACACTAAAGAGTGTATACTATAAAGAAGAAAAGTGCACAACAATCATACTTTCGCTTATCATGTAGCTTGTCTCTCTCCGTTTTGTATAGGCTGTAGCCTTGTCTGTAACCATAAATTAGAGAGTCTAATTGTGCAATTTCTCCTTTTCTGCCTGCTATATAGGCATCCTGTTTCTCTATATCTTTCTCGAGCTGCTCGATTTCATCTCTGAGTTTTGACTCCTGAAACATGTACAATGTGATGAATTATGGTTCCAATTTCTCATTCCTTGGTTACAATACAATAAAAATTAATGGATAAGAGGAATAGAAATAGAAATAAATGCAAGTAGCACCCAGTTACCAATACCATGTTTTACCACTTGAATCAGCATTCATTGTAACAATGAAACTGTTATAACAGTGCAGTGATGAAGGTCAAATATTGGGACATTATCACTATAAAGCAATTGCTTGTTAGATTTTAGTTCGAGCTTTACGCATCAAAGGTTTGCTTAGATAGATAATTACGGATTAAACGAAGAACTTGGTTCAAGTAAACAAAATTCACAAACAGCAATTAAATATCTTCAGTTCTCAACAAAACCAGGAAGAATGTGAAAGCAGAACCCATTACGCCAGTAGATCTCAAGGGCAGTGCTGATAAACAAGTTCAATATATTTTTTGGGCAATGTTTGTTGAAAGTACAAAGTTGGATTTAAATTTTGATTGCCAGACAACACAACAAATCTTAATGATTATGGTACAATGTGACACATGAACTTATATTACAAACATTTGAACAACCCTAAATCCAGAACCCTATTTCTCCTAGCTATATACTCCTCATATCCCACAGCCTCCATCTGATAAACAGCCCAGCCACCACCGCATTCCCACCACCCCATCTCCAGCCTTCAACTCCAACGTTTAGTCCCCTCCGCACCACCAGCCTCCACCTTTCCACACCATTCACTTCCATCTCCAGCATCGATGCACCTCCTCGTAGCCTCCAACTACCATCTCCGACACACCAGGTCCTCATCTCCGACCTCCTAATATCCACCTACATATCTCTTGCCGCCACCACATCGCCACAGTACAACACTGAGATTTTAACTGCCACCATCTCCAATTCAAAATCCTCTAAAGCTCATGCCGGCCTCATTTCAGTATTATTGATTCTACAAAAGTCCAGGTTCGACTATATATTGAATCTTAGGAGAGGGCATGGTTCATTGGGATTGGTTTGCCTAGTCAGAATGTCTCCGGGATTTTTTCCTCCCATTTTTTCCGAGCACTTCATTCGTTCCAGAGACTGATCCATAAATCTCCAAATTGTAGGCGAAATTTTTTAGATTTTGAGATCCTCTTGATAGCTATTAGACAGTTTGACATTCTAGAGGGGGCCTCTTTGCAATCTGTTAGAATAAGATGTATTATTGCAATTTGTACTTAAGATTTCAGACGTAGCTGTCTATCTACACAAGTCTGTTTGAGTGTCAACATGTCCGGTTGATGAATGTTGACATATGTCAACAAGTTATATGCTTGTTTTAATGTATATTTATCCTTATTCAAGTAGACATGTGTCTGATTTTCGTATAAGTTTTTTATTGAACTAATATAAGTTTAAGAGCCTGTTTGACATAGGGCTTTAACAATGTCTTTTGAACAGGACTTAAACAGATGAATGGTAACTCAGTTTTATATTAGTGTAATAGTGACTTAGACCAAGTTTTTAGTTGTATGGCAAATAGAAAAAACAGTCAATAGTGACTTGACGGAGTTAGTTGCTTCACAAAAAGTCCATAAATTTTATTTTACACGGACCTTTTTTTCTTTTTTTGGAGTCTACACTAAAACCTTTGTCAATATTTTGACCTAACACACCGGTTAGACGGCTGTTAAGTCTCAGTTAGTCGTATTTTCAAATTACAGCAAAATCTTTGTAGAAATTTACAATCGTTACCAAAACCTTTGCAAAAATTTACACTCGCTACCTGAACCATTTCCTAAAATGAAAATTTACACAAAATATAATCATTATTATATATTTAATTGTAGTTTTGGTTTCAAGCGGGTTAGAGGTCAAGGATGAGTCATGATTAATCTCCCCCCCCCCTATTTTATACTGTATCTTTCAGGTTTAGTACATGCATGGTGGGTGTATAATTTTTTATGCAATTCTTAACAAATCTTATAGATTGATTATAATTGTAATTTGATTGTTATTTAAAATCTCCAATAACATAATATTTGAGACCATTATTTGTGACATGGTAGTTTTTTTTGTTGGTTAGTGTACATTTATTTGAACTTTGAAGCACAAATATGTTTTAGAGGCTCTATTATTTGTCAAAATTACTTTTTATTTTTTAGTAACAAAATAGCAGAAAATGTGTATGGAATTTAATTTGGACTCACTAGCTACATCTTTGACTAGTCCATTTATGGTAAACATGATCAACGAATGTTACTATACATGCTAACTTACATGTGAACAAACATAAAGAAGGTAGATGCCTAAATTGAAAGGAAAAAACAAACTCATCATTACTTGAAAAATAACCATTTGAAATATCATGAAAACTAAACGAATATTATGAACTTTTTCATTCTAGGAAAAAAAATCGGCAGCAAATGCAATTTTTTGCAAAGGTTTCGGTAACAAGTGTAATTCTGCAAAGGTTTTGGTGTAATTTGAAAATACAACTAACGGAGACTTAACACGGCATCGTCTAACCTTTGTGTTAGGTAAAATTTTTGATAAAGGTTCTAGTGTCGACTCCAAAAAGAAAAAAGGTTGTGTAAAATCAAAGTACCTAAAAGGTTCTAAAAGGTTCTAGTGTAAAATAAAATTGATTCATAAATAATTAATAATCATATACATTTTGCCTCAAAATGGGCATATGAGTTCCATAGTGGATATGTGGCAATTTCGTAATGGACACCCTTTTTAAAAACAAAGTGGCCAAGGGATATGACTGGAACATCAAATTTAGCCCGAACAAATCATGTCCACTCATTTTGCTTTATTGTTTACAATCAGCAACATGTGTTTGTATTGTAGTATCACAATCAATTTTATTCTCCAACCTTGTACCACCTTCTAATTATTTACTGCCCAGAATCCTTTTAAGAAAAACATAAAAAGAAACACTAGGTTCCAAGCATTTAAAATAGCAGATACCTTTTGAGCTTTTGTGAATTATTTCTAGCATGGCAAATAAGGATATGGACGGAGTAAAGCTATCCTGTTTTGCCCGAAACCCAACAGATAACGATAAGGCTAGACTGTTTAGAATTGTTTTGTTCATCAAGAATATTGAAGGATTTAGGGTGCAACTGCTAAAGGTAGTAATAAATATTAAAGCACATATCATCTAAACAACCTTGAGCTTTCATTCTAAGGCATTATTAAATATTGTACCAGGGTGCCAAGCCAACATTGAGGACCTAAGTTCAGATCTCAAATCCACCCAGATCAAAATGCCTACTAGTTAAGCTCCCAGCATAGCAAACCACCACCCAACAAAACATGGCAACTAGAATCAAAGGTGTTATAGAAATAGAATACTACATATTATTTTTTTTCTATTTTAATATGCACCTGGTGATCTCTGTAAAATCATATTTCATTGATATTCCATAATTACTAGACTTAAGAAGGTTGTATTTTGTTATTCAGTTTTCAGGATAGACAAACAGGACAGGACACAGTTATTTTGAGAACGGAGGCAATGAACTTCATGCAACATTGTGATCAGGATAACAGGTAACTTCACATTCTCTCAATCCTGATACCAAGCAAGTATTATAAGGATGTTAACTTATAACCAAGTAACCAACATTCTTCACGATGAGCCTTCCATTACAGAACCCACTCAATTCAGATTGAAAAATGGGAGGTCAAAAACAAATCAACAAAAAAATATATATATACACAAATGCTAAGCGCGCTCAAGAACAATTTGTACAATAAATGGTAAATATACTCAATAGTTTCATGTAACTATGAAACATTTCAGGAAAAAAGAGATAATCATTGTCAATTGGATTAATTACCTGCCCTAGATTCGAAGATAAAACTTGCTCATAATCTCTGATTTCCTTCTTAAGCCACTCGTCACGAGAAGCTTTACTAGCAAACTGGGTCGCACGACCCTGTTTCTGATATAAAATGCTCAGCTTCTTTTCGCGTTCCATAATCCTACAGATAAAGTAATTGATTCAAGAAACCACATTGCACTGACTAACTAGTGAGGCACAAAGGTCATCAATAATATAATGAATACTATGCAGAATTGTATACTAATATATTACAGAAACATACCCTCGTGTCAAATCTTCCTCCTCTCTGACTTGGCTATCATACAACTTCTTGGCTTCTTCGAGATCAGTACTAGATCCCCGAATTTCTTTATCCAATATATTAAGTTGTTTCACAGCATCTTCCTGTAGCACCAAACTATCAATAGAAGCTCATACCTACTCGCCTCTACTCACAAACATGTTAGTAGAAGCGAAAACAATGTGGGCCATAGGGTAAACTTACCTTAGCTTTGATGTTCGCCTTAATCTTTTCCCGCAAGTCTTTCTCATCATGCTCGAATTTTGCACGCTTTTTAATGGCTTCTTTCCGTTGTTTCTCAATAGTTTCTTTTTCTCTGTCCAAAATCTGAGCTTCTTTCATCATATCTTTGAGTATCCTGTCCAACTCCTTGGACTTCTCATGGGCTTCTGAAACACTATCATACATTTCTGCTGAGTTTTCAGATATCCTGTTCCTGTCCTCTTCTATCTGCAATAAACATAAATGCTTAGCACTGCCAAATGCTATACTTATATAAAATCCAGAGGCATGCCAAAGGCACTAGAAATTAAATGGAGCTACTAATTCACTATGTCCCATCAATATGAACTTTAAGCCAGAGTTTTGGACATGGATTATTCAAATAAAGTTCTCATTCTTTTTGCGCAAGACATCTTTAATTTCAATCGCAATCACTGCAGCAAGATGAAAACCTTGAACAGCTCTACTTCACTTTCAAGAGCACATCTAGATTGTTATCTAAACTAAATGGGTAATTCAAAGATTTCAACCAATACACACATTTCAGTTCTAGTTAAAGAAATAAAGAATCAAAGTTCAACATAACAACCTCAGCCAATTTCTGCTTTGCATCATGCAATTCTTTGTCATAAATGGCATACTCAAGAGACTTTCTCTGCTTGTCGAGCTGCTGGTATTTTCGTAATTCCTCCTTTTCTTCGTCAAGCTCCCGAAGTCTGTCGTCTAAGTATTGGACAACTTGAATAATTTGTTTTCGCTTTTTCCCTGAAGCAAAATGGTATTAGAAACTGGGTTTTTGCTCATGAAACATATCTGGGAATGGAATGGCAACTTGTTTTGGAAGATAGCATATAGTAAAAACAAGATACAAGGAGTAACCTCAAGTGGCACTTACCAGTCTCCTGCATAATTTTCAAACTTTCGCGTCGTCTCTCTTCATAAACTCGAGTACCGCCAATTTCTTTCAGCAAGTCCAATCGCTCTGAATCCTTCATTAATGTCAATGATGCGATCTGCACCTCAAGTATTGAAAGGATGAGCATTCTATACCAATAAAAGCAAAGGCCAGAAAAGTGAAATGGAATTGCATACCTTGCCTTGCTGCACAACATAATATGGATTAGAACGAGAGAAACCCGCACTTTCCAGCAGATTCATGACTTCTGTCTTCCTGATAACTCAAACATTTATATAATCAGAGTAACACCATGATAGATAAGAGTGATGGAAGAAAAAAGCAGGAAGAGTGGACTCGCAAAGATACAGGAGTAATTGTATACGCACGTGATATGCTTTCCATCCAAGAAGTACTCATCTTTTTTTACACTTATAGTTCTTCGCAGCCGAACTTCCTCCTTGTCAACCTGCAGAAAGAAAGAAAAATACAATGTGAAAAATAAGAACAGGAACAAATATGAAGATCTGAGCACAAGCAAATATGAGATTGTACATGCACGGGAAGATAAAATGAATGTCAACATACAGCAACTGCAAATATCTACTGAAATATAAATGCCGCAATCTTTAAAACTATGCACTTTACTTGCACAATAAATTCAATGCAGTTAAGACCAAAATATGCCATTGGATAAGAGCTCACAATGTTCTTTTAACAAATAGATTATCTATAAAAGACATCAAAAGTTAAATTACAAAAAGCTACCCTTCCCACAAACAAGAATTCTTCCTCATTCGAACCACCGTACTAGACACTAAATGAACCAGAGTACACATGGTTCGGATGACATCAACTCATTATTCACATGGTAGTGAAGATATATATAATTGAATAGAGAATTTGAAAATTTTAGGTTAAGTTTGAGGCAGGCTAGGGAGCATTAGAACTGGTGGTTGCTTGGTTCGGCACTCATATTGCAATTCATTAGAAACACTATTATTTCTGCTCTTGCATGAATACTAGGACTTTATAATCGTAATCTACCATTATGCTTCTCTTCTCTCTAAACACTCCTCCAGAGGCATCCACCCTAGCTAACATGGCCACAACTTAACCATTTATAAATCTACAGATAAATCATTTACGGAAATGGTGAAAAGTTGTCTAACAATTAATAGTCTGTAAGCATGATGGGTATAAAACATTAAACAATGCACAAATATTTTGTAACTTAAGTAGGTCCGAGGTCTGGAAACCTCAGTGATGCTACATCATACATTCATGGTATGTTTTATGATATGACACTGCTCTAGTTAAACATTAGTGAAATAGTGAATACAGATTCTCTAGAACTTTATTATCTACACAGCGATGTCAATGAAATCCTTGAATAACTCCCAAAATATGTAGAATATCCAAAATAAAAGGCAGGCGGTTAGAACGTCCACACCACGTATGCAATTATAGCTCTTGTTAATATAATAAACACATACTGGGAAGCGATTGTCCGAGTTATCAAACACAATCTCCACAAATGCTGATAACACTTGGTGTCCTGCACCTTCCTGCACAATTAAAGGCCGCATAAGAATTTCATCAAAACTAACAAGTGACCAACAAGAAGAAAGAGCCAGTTCGCAACATACATGAAGTAGCGCTTGTTTCTCTTCACTCCTCAAGTTATGGAACAAGTCACTTATAACGAAACGTATTGCTGCATAACGAATTGGCCTCACATTAAATCAGTTCAAGCAAGTAACACGAAAAAAAATATCTAGATCTTCACAATCCACATACCATGGAAAAAATTAGATTTCCCCGATCCATTTGCACCAACTGCACGATATAAATAAATCAAATGATGCGGAAAAAAACCTCGAAACAAAGACATATAACATACGAAATGGTGGAAACATATGCCATACCAACACAATTAACTTTGTTACTAAAA
>JAYMSP010007047.1:0-10596 GCA_036897095.1 Plantago elongata
CAACCACCAGGCTTTGAAGTTTCCTCAGAAAGTAGGATGGTCTATAAGTTACAGAAAGCTCTGTATGGACTGAAACAATCTCCAAGAGCATGGTATGACACGTTGGCCAAATACCTTCTGGATAGTGGTTTTAAGAAAGGTGAAATTGATAAAACTTTATTTACCTTAAACCATGATGGAAAACTACTTTTAGTTCAAATATATGCTTGATTTACAATTTCTTAATTTTATATGGATAATTTTAGTAAAAATAATATCCTAAAACTATGAAAGTAGTTGGAAAACAACTTTTGAGACTAATAACTACTTTGAAGTATTTGATTATTATTAGTAAGTAATAGATAGATAGACAAAAACGTTATTTTACACTATTTTTTCGACGATTCGGGAGGATTTGGTGCAACGTTGATATGTGAGGGTCAACCGTGATATGTTTATTAACGTTTCAGGGGATTCGGTGCGATTTTGATAATTGGGGATATATCATACAATTAAAATTAATATTTCAGAAAATTTGGTGTAATTTTAATAATTAGGTGTGTTTTGTGCTTGTTAAATATAATTGGATGGAGTATTGGGTATTTCCCCCCATTATTGATGACATTTCAGTTACAACTAGCATCTAGAACATAAAAATCAATTTCGTAATTTGTAAAATAATTTGGTACTTAATTCATTTCTGATTAGAAGTCTCTGGTAAAATAAAATAATTAAATCGAGACTTCACAAATAAGTAACGAAATTTCTCCTACGCCTGTGAAGAAAACGAAGAAGGTTCTGGTCTGGTATTTGTTTTCCACCTTGTTGTACACGACAGTTATTGTTTTATTGTCACCAAAAGGCGCTTGGCGATTTATTTCTTCACCATTTCAGCTCCGATTAATCATCGGTAGAATCCGATAGACTTTTCCGATTCACCATGTCTTCTCCTGGCGAGTGAGTCTCTGTCCTTGCTCATCAATTGCGTTCTTAGATTTTGTCTGTTATTGTTAATCGTCTATTTGCGCTGTGTGATTGGTTTTTTCTCGCTCGTTACAGTTGAATTGCTATTTGTGTGTTTCTGGATTGCGTGACTCATCATTTTCTAGCTGTGTTGTTAATCTCGTTGAGTTTTTGAGAAATTAGATTTGCAATTTTGAATTGCTACTTGTACTTTGAGTTTGTGATGAAGGTACCAAACTAAACTACCAATAGACTGATCTAGGTAAGATGTAGCTCTGTCACATTTAGGTTGTCAATATTATTCCTTCATTTTCCGTTTCCAGGATTTCTTTGAGACGAAACCGATATTACTGTACTATCGTTCTAAAATTGAGAAATAGCTGCTGTGTGCGTAGCATTTGATTCATGAGTAAACACTATGTAAATCTGCTGTCAATTTGTTGCACGTGTGGTTTGTTTTTCTGCCGGAGAAGATAATTTGTTTGTAATAAATGTGCGTGGAGTATTATTCCTCTGTCTCGATAATGAACTGCTTATGACGGTAGGAGATATCGGATGATACTGAAATGATTGCCTCTGTATATGGAGGTGAAGTGTTTCATTTGGAAACAAGGAGTACAAGTAAATGAAAAATTCCCGAGTGAAACTACGACTGTTGTGCTTTAAAATATATCATTGTCTGCTCCTGTTTATATGACTTGCTGCTATTTGCGTTCTCATGCGTAATACTGATGCGGTCTTGGCATATTATTGAATTTATGCTACTTTGGTCCTCTCATCTTCCTTCAATGGATTTTGTGTTTGTTTTGTGCCTTTCACAAAGAAAGGAAAGTTTAATCTATTAACCATTTTACAATTGCACAATGACGTACCCTTTGTTCTGCAGATACTACCAGTCTCTGCCACCTATAACCAAAGCTTATGGTACTGCATGTTTACTCGTGACTGTTGTATGCCAACTTGGGCTACTGAGTCCTATGTACATCGCGCACATTCCTTACGAGACATTCTGGCATTTTCAGGTCATTATTTTATTCTGAATTTAATGCTCATAGCCTTGCAGGGATATAATTACAACATTACATGATCAACATTATTTTTATATTTTTTTTGCATTTTAGTTCTGTAATGACTTATTCATGTGACTGATTTAATGTAAATATGGGTAGAAAAAATCCCTAGAAATGCAATGCAACACCAAACTCTTTAATAAGGCTCTTGCAGTGAACAATGACAATGCTCTTGCATGGACCTCCATCTCATAATTCATTGTGCACTGCAAGGGCCTGTCTGTGGGTGTTGCAATAGCTTGTAGAAATAACTCACTTGACTTAAAAGTTGCTTTTGGCTTAAAGCAAGATTGTCTGTAAAACTCGGTTATAGAGTCAATTTGGAAAAGGACATCAGCTCCCTCTTTAGCCTGTGTAGTAATTGTTTTTGAAGCCAGGGAGAAGCCCCAACTTCTAACACCTTACGTGTGTCTATGTGAGGGCTCAAAGAAGCTGCTTTTGGAATTTTGATGTCTTTCAAGCCACTTTTAGGTGTTTGCAATCAGGACCTTTGCTTCTGGTTGGTTAAAATTATTAGCTAGAAGAACAAGCTAAAGAGGCATGCCGGTTTCTCCAACTTTAAAATGATTTCATGGAGTTGCTTAAAGTGCAAGCGATCGTGCTTTAAGCAAAAGCTCTTCAATAAGCTCCGGTGATCACATGTTAATTTGCTTAAAAGCCAAAAAAGGGCACAAAAACCAGCTTCTCTTAACCTTTGCACACTCCGTAGAAAGCACTAACTGAATATATCTGTTTTGTTTGTTGAGTATCTAAACATATCACCATATCTGTAGTTCGTACCCTGTTTTGTGGAAATCTGTAATTTCATATCGGTGCTTCCTAGGTTCTGCCCAGAATCCCTTTTGGTCCCCAACATGTCTATGATTCTAAGTTTATTGCATGCTATTTAGCTGATCACCTCTACCTTTTTAAATTAAGGGTATCACCATATATGATAGTTTTCATTATGATCATAAAATTTAAAAAATGAGATTCTATTTAATGTTTTGCAAGTAAATCCATTTAGAGATGGCTTAATTAGAATGCAATCAGACTCATGAAAGCCATAATAATATAATGTGAAACACCATAGCAAAGAAATAAAAATACAGATTTTCTTAGCCTGGCGTAAACTGTGATTATGTTGCAACTTAGAGTTAATTATTGGCACACCGTATTTCGGTAAAACCACTCCGTCCATATATCTTTACCTTTATAACCAATTTTGATTGTTGATTGAGAGATACCTTGATCTAAAATCATAAGAATAAATAAGGCTTGGTGAAGAAGGACAATTTAGATGCAGAAAGGTATTGTATGAGGTAAAGGTGTTTTGTAACTTTACCGAGAGTTGCATGTAGTGTTAGTTACAATTAACTTTGAAGAATCTCCAAGTTATGCCTCTTCATAATTATTTTTCTATTAGTTCTATTACAGTTCACCCCGGCGTTATATTGCAGCATAACCATGGTTTACCTGTCTATGTTTTGTTGTAAGATGGTTTGGTTACTCCTAGATTCCCCCCCCCCCCCTCCCCACGCGGTGTACATAGCATATAGTGTCACTTATCACAGTGACTTAATCAAGGACTTGGGTTTGTTAAAATAGTTGAAATTCCAATGTTTTTAATGTTATATGTATACATTACATCTCAGATTACAAAATGTCAGCAATTCCAATGTTGAACCTTGCTCAATAAACTTATCCAGACATGTAATTTAGAAAGTAATACTATTAAACAATCATGTCAGATATGTTCTCTCGTCTCTCCATTTACGAATGATAAATTTAGTGATTCTGGATGTATTAATGAGAACTATTCATGTGGATGCCTGTTGAATTTAATTTCTGATGTGGGTCTGATTTCAGGTTTGGCGGTTGATCACCAACTTCTTTTTCCTGGGCAAGTTCTCTATTAATTTTGGGATTCGTCTTTTGATGATGTATGTGTTTCATAATCCTGATGATTTTCATTTGACTATCTAACTCTGGTTTTTTATAAATTATGTTATTGCTGCCTTAATCACTTGTTTTTCTGTGTGGCAGAGCAAGATATGGTGTTCAACTTGAAAGTGGACCTTTTGAAAGGCGGACAGCTGACTTCTTGTGGATGATGTTGTTTGGAGCTCTCTCATTATTGGTATGCATGCTGTGTCTCCTCTGATAAAATTCTACTCTGTATCTGTATCTGCAATTTTCAGCTACTGCCTCTATATTCATAGAGAATATTCAGAAGTAATTGCTCTAGGGCCTACTACAAGGGCTGAAACTTAAACAATTGTCACGGATAGTATTATTTAGTCTTCCATTATTTTCTGTTATAAAGCTATATGGTTGAATTTTTTTCCAGTGCAAAATTGTTTACACTGGTTGTTTTCATGCTGGGTGGAGCTTAAACGAATGATACACAGTCTTATTGCTGTCTCCCATTTTTCTCTAATATTTAAGGCTATACCGCTGTGTGTGTATTATTTTGTATTGCAAAACTGTTTATTGCGCTGCTTGTTTTTTGCTGTATAGGTTTTGTCCATCATACCCTTCTTCCAGTCCGCGTTTTTAGGGATTTCACTTGTTTTCATGCTTCTGTATGTCTGGAGTAGAGAGTTTCCAACTGCCACCATTAACCTGTATGGACTTGTGAGCCTGAAGGTCAGTTCCTAATTTTTCGTTCTCCCATATGGAAAAAAGTATCTTTCATTTGTATTTATTTTTATACTGTTATTATTTTCTTTTTTTGGGTTAATAATATTTGTGTTCTCCTATAGGCATTTTATCTTCCATGGGCTATGCTCTGTTTAGATGTCATCTTTGGATCTCCAATTGCACCAGATCTCTTGGGAATTATGGCTGGGCATCTATATTATTTCCTAACTGTGTTGCATCCGCTTGGTGGTGGGAAGATCATGCTGAAAACGCCTCTCTGGGTGTATCCTTTTGTTCCTTTTTTTGTGACATATGTCAGTTAGACAACATAGCACATACACATGCTCTTCTTCGCTTACACATTGAGTGGTGCAATGCTCCCCCAACCCACAGCCAATGATTTTGTGACATGTCAGTTAGACAACATAGCACATACACATGCTCTTCACTTACACATTATTGGTGCAATGCTCCCCCAACCCACAGCCAATGATTATGTGTACTGTCCTAACTAGCTCCTGTTGGATTCCTGTTTCTTCCTTAACTATTATTCACAGGCGTAAACTCGTAGCAACATACAGGATCGGTGCTCCTCCTCTGACAAATGCTCCTCAACCAGAAAGAACATCCGGTGTTTTTAGGGGCAGATCTCATCGTCTCGGCCAGTGATTTCTTTTATCCACTGTTTGGTGCACAGGGTTGTAGTTTGGTAGTTTCTGGTTTCTATGTTTGAATTTGTAATCATCGACAGAACAAGTTTTTCTCCCTGCTGGCAAGCTAACTAGAGGCATATTAACTGTGAATTGGAATACAGTAGAGTCCTGTGATTTTTAACCTGCCTTATTTGGACAAAATCCGATATATTCTTGAATGCAACGGAAAATCTTGGCTCCTTCCCGAGGGTGATGAGGTTTATTAATTCTGCTCCACCTAATTGTGTTCTCGTGTTTCTAATCTCTACAATGATACAATGCATGTATGCATTGTGTCACGGAGTTGATGGGCCGTAACAATTGGCTATTTTGAAATAACTGGGATGAACCTGAACTTGCTTTGTCTTGGTCTTTACTGAATTTGTTCAAATATAGCTGGTGAAGGTTAAACTCTGAAATCCTTAGCTTATGTACAAAGCTGTAACAGGCAAATAAGGTTTTCTGGCAAAACACTTTCAGTTCAGAACCTAGAACCTGACCAGTAATTTTCTTAATTGATTTAAGTTTATTATCAAAACAATTTGGTTTGATTATAACAGAATACTAAGTTTTATTAATTATATTAATATAAGTATGTTTAGTGAACTCCAATAAACTGCATAATTCGAACTAACATTCGAACTTTATCAGTTGGTTTCGATAACATACACCATTTAAGGCAAGTCGATAATGCTCAGAAATATAAGTCATGAAAATCACACTCCAAAGTGTTGTTAGAAGGAACGGTAAAGGTTAAGGTAATGTTAGTAGCTAATCTCGTATAAAAAATAAAATAAAATAAAATCATATTAGTAGCACCAATCTATTTTTTAAATACACGAATGACGAAACCATAAATCATATTATCACAAGTTAATTGGTTTGGCAGTTTGAGTGAGTTTACTGCAAATAGCAGAGCCAGAAATAGTAAACATGAAGAGACGAGATAGTTGAGGAAAAGGCGGAGTATTGAACGGTTGACAGGAATGGAAGAATTAATGAAAGGTGGTGAGAAGATTGTGCACTGCCCCCCATTTGCAGGATCATCACTCCTTTTTTCCCTTCACTTGCTCGTTTCAAATACTCCCATCCTCAAACACTCGATCAGATTACTTGTAACTAAACACTTTCAGAATATTTTCTTTTACTCACCAAGTGAACAATGTCGTGGCAAACTTACGTTGACGATCACCTCATGTGTGACCTGGAGGGAAATCAAGGCCACCACCTCGCTGCCGCTGCCATTCTTGGACAAGACGGTTCCGTCTGGGCTCAGAGCTCTGCCTTTCCTCAGGTAAATTGCACCTCTGTACCAATGATCTGCGTGTTAGCTAGTTGGTGTAAGAAATGTGTAATGTATGTAATATAGAGATTCAGACAGATCATAACATTCTTTGTTTGGGTAAATTGCATATAGATTAGTGTCTAGAGAATGCACATAATATCTAAGAGGTTGAAAGCAGAG
This sequence comes from Plantago elongata, assembly GCA_036897095.1. Taxonomy (NCBI): domain Eukaryota; kingdom Viridiplantae; phylum Streptophyta; class Magnoliopsida; order Lamiales; family Plantaginaceae; genus Plantago; species Plantago elongata. Next base: position 6,792 of record JAYMSP010007047.1, read on the forward strand.
TGCCTGCATTGCACATAATACGTCGCATTCATTTGATAATGTTATAAGATCAAAGGGTTCATTATAGAGGAACGAGATTACTGCATTTTTTTGGCCTTTTCGATATCTCTATCATCCATGCAGATTTGTAGCTGAGTACATTTACAAGTTTCGATATATGTTTTTCATTTGGTTTTGGAAAGGAAAAACATAGTATCTCCATCCAAGCAAGTGTCCTTAACAGTGGATTTGTAATGTATAGCGCCAAGTTTTCTGTTTTTAATGTTCCCCTGGGATTTTAGTTTAAGCCAGAGGAGATGAATGGCATACTGACCGACTTCAACGAACCTGGGCATTTGGCCCCAACTGGCCTGCATCTTGGCGGAGCCAAGTACATGGTCATTCAAGGAGAGCCAGGTGCTGTCATTCGTGGCAAGAAGGTATTATATTCCTTGCATATTCACTTTAATGCGGATTTTGTCAAGATTTTCATGAAAAATATAGTCTATCCAAGGTGTTAAGAATGATGAATTGTTCGGAATCTGCAGGGTGGTGGAGGTATTACTATCAAGAAGACAGGCCAAGCTCTGGTTTTTGGTATCTATGAGGAGCCAGTGACGCCAGGACAGTGCAACATGGTTGTAGAGAGGCTTGGAGACTACCTCATTGATCAGGGCCTGTAGGCGCGTGCACAATCACTCGCAATCTATTTTATCACTTGTTCAATTTTGGATTTTCGATTCGTTTATCTCATTTTCTTGTTTCAACATGTCGTAAGCCGATCTCTCATTAGAGTTAATGTCATGGACAGGCAAGGACAATAAAAAGAGGTCACTGTTAAGAGTGTTAGTAGATGTTTAGAATGTGCCAATCAGTATTAAATTTTTTATGTACCTACAGATACTAAGTAAGGTTACATTCTTTCTTTTCAAGAATGTCAATTTGTTAATCACTTGTAGTTGTTGGTGTGATGATAATTGATCACCATATAAGGAAGGGTCCTTGTCTGAGCTTATTACTTTCTTGAAAATTACTCATACCTTTTCTCCAAGCTTGTGTATATGTCTAGACTCTGGACCATTTACATAGTTGATTACTGAAGTTTCTGGCATACTATATAGAACGTACTTTCATATGGTTCATCATAAATTTTAGCTAATGGTCCATAGACTCTGACATGCCATATGGTTATTATTCACTGCCAAAATCACAATTAATAAGCTCATTAGATCAATTTGAACAAACTACTCAATTATAGAGTTGCGCAGCGGACAGATACGGATCAATTCGCATCCATTTGACTGGATATCCGGTCAAATGGATGGAAAAATAGTCCATCCGTTATTCAATCCATTCTGAGCGGATTGGCAACGGATAATTCCGCCGGATAACGGATAAATCCAGCGGATATCCGTATCCAGTAAGTTTAAAGAAAAAGAAAAGAAAAAGACAGTAAAACATAAAAAGGGAAAGAAGAAGAAGAAAGAATAAAATTCTCAAATCTTCTTCTTCCCCTCACCTGCTTCAATTCACCCCTCTTCTTCATCCAATTCTACGCTATCTCCCCAAATCAGTTCAAGCCGCATTGTCGCCTCCTTTAGCTCAACCACTACTCCGCCATGGCTCCAGCTCCAATTCACTCTTCTTCTTCGCCTCTCTTCTTCTTCTTCTTCCTCCCTTCACTTTGATTGACGCCACCATCACCATCACTCATCGCCCCCTTTAACCCACTAGCTCCTCAACCGCGTGCCATTCCGAATCCGCCATGGCTGCCGCTGCAACTTTAGTCCACCAGCGCCTCCGCCTCTGCCGTACCTCCTCTGCATCCCGCTGACCGTCTCTCCTCTACTCCGAGTCCGCCGCGCCAACTCCGCTACCCGATGTCCGGATTGAAGACGACTCAGTGAAGAAGACGGCGAAGGCGAATGGAGTCAGTGAGCAGTGTTAGGGTAAATAATAACCTACTAAAAATATTATTACATAAACAGACGGATAAAACGGATATCCGACGGATTTATTCGTTTTATCCGTTCAAAACGAATGTATAAAAATCTCATCCGCGATCCAATCCGTTTCTTAACGGATCGGATCGATCCGGACCGAATTTGCGGATCCGGATGAAATGAGCAACCCTACTCAATTAAGTGTGATGCAAACTTATCATTTGTTAAGAGAAAGGTCTCCAATATTTTACAGGGATGTTAAACACAAGACATGTTTTACTAAAGGCAGGACGCAATTTTATATATTACGAACAACATCACAATTATTAAATAGCCCTATAATTTTAAATAATTACTATTTTACCTCAAAAACATTTAAACATATTTATTCGAACCAATCATATCATCCGAACAAATAAATCAAAAAAAGACTTTGAAAAAATATGAAGAACGAAAAATGAAGAAAACGAAGAACGAAGAACCATGCATCACCGGAGCTTCGCCGGAGTTTCCAAAGCTCCGACCGGAGCTTGGCTTAAACTGTGGCTTAAAGCTCCGATCAGAGTTTCCAAAGTTTCGACCGGAGCTTGGCGTAGATCTGCCAGGACCGCATCCTGGCAGAACCAGATTTGACCGTGACACGGTCCTGGTCAGTTCTGGTTCATTTTTATTTTTTTTAATTTTTTAATTTTTTAAAAATATTTATATAAAATTAGCTAATTTAATTATGCTAAACAATTAAACAAATATTAACGAATACGAATATGAATTACAATAATATAAACATATCAAATTCATCATTATTTGTAAAGTATGTCTAATGAATTTATAATATTGGTTTTCGTTACGCTATAGTATCGTACTGTATATATGTTCATATATTTTCGAAAATGTGATGATTTGATAAATTTTATGAAAAATAGAACTAATTCTATATTTATATAATTTGTTGGACCTTTTATAATATATAAAAATGTGTAATAAAAACGTTCCCAATCCCCATTTTACAGGATCATTATTCATTAAATACAATGTTAATAATCCCCATTTTGTTTCCTCAGTCTATTGAAATTTGCAGAAAGCCCCCCAGACATAATTTAATTTCTAAACTGCCGTCGAAATCAATTTAATTACTGAGAAACCACCGAGTATACTTGGGCCATTGTATTTAATTCGCACTTTCCCGAAGTTATATACCATGACGTTGAAACATGTTATATTGTGAGAAAAACGTTGTATGTAGGTTTTATGCCACATTTACAGAAGCGTGGTAAAAATAATTGTAGTATACAGCCTAAATTGTTGTAGTGAAATGGAGTCCATCTTCTCCATCGCTGCTTGGGCTTTTCTTGATAACACTGTTTCCAGTTACCCAAATTAGACAGCACACACAGCCCTTATCGAATTTCCATCTCCATCGCTGCTTGGGCTCTTCTTGATAACACTGTTTCCAGTTACCCAAATTAGACAGCACACACAGCCTAATCGAATTTCCATCTCCATCGTTGCTTGTTCCTTTTTGCTCAGATCAGATTGCAGCACTACCTTCTTTCCGGCGATCTCAGTCCGGTCACTACCTCGCCTCCACCTCCACCAACTCGCCGACTTCACCAAATCCCCAAATCTGGTAAGTTTCTTTCTGCCTACTCTAGTGTATTAATTTTTAATGCCCAGCAGTCACCAGTATACTATACGCTAGTAATAATTTCCCTAAATAGTATACTTACTGTTATACACTTGAGGTAAATACTTTCTCAACTCATAAATCACCTTTGTATTACATACTTGATACTTACATATTTACTGCATGTTTAGGTGGGTTCTTGCTGGGTCTGGTTATGGATTAGGTACTACCCATCCATTGAATTGAACTATGGATGATG
>JAYMSP010007048.1:0-10596 GCA_036897095.1 Plantago elongata
CCGAGAAGAGAGCAGCATTGGGTATTTGATGGTGTCCCAATAACAATGCTCACCAAGTCATTAAGCAAATTAGCACACACTCCCAACTTTAGGGTGTCTGTGGGGCACGTTGCCTGGGAAGGTGGTGTTTTTCCTCCTGGGGGACTTGGAGGAGTACTCGGGGTCTTGTGTGGAGGGCTCGGGGTCTTGTGTGGAGGGGGTGGGCAAGCAGGCTTCGGTTTTGGTGGAGGGGGGCACTTGGTCGAGGTTGCGGACACCGCGGTGAAGAGGAGAATGTTGAAGAGGATGAAAAGTGCAGCTCTTGAAGCCATTGTGTGATAGAAGGTTGTTGGACGAGTTGTAGAGTACTTGCAATGTGTTTATTAGCTTAGTGTTGTGTGATAAGAGTGTGTAGTGGGTTGGGGTTTTATAGGGGAAAATTGCGATGATTATTTTAATTGTTTTGTAAAATAAAAATCCATTTTTGCTTAATCCATGTGGGTAAGATTGGAATGAAACCAAAAAATGGAAGAGAAAATTGATCACGGAATTTGGAGTTATTAGGATTTGAGAGTTGTCAATTAATAGCTTGACAGAAAATTTTCTTAGTTTCACACATCTAAGTTGAATTAAAGATATAAGTTGAATTAAAGATGTAAATTTCTTCGTCGGTTCGAACTTAATCTCTACTTCTATCATTTTAGATATTCAGTTCTTATATGAGACATTCAATTAGAGTTGTTAAATTACGATTCTTTATCATTTAAGGATATAATTATATAATTTAGAGAAAATTTTATAATACACTACAACCTTTTAGCTCACTCTAATTTTACACCGAAACCTTTTTTTTTTAGAGTCTGTACCAGAACGTTAGAAAAAATGTTCACTAACACAAAGGTTGAATGGCGTCCAAAACTTCCGTTAGTGAGGATAAAAGTCATTTTTCCACACATTTTTCCTCCATGCCTTATCGGATTTTCCCTTCTATACACTCGATTTCTCTCCATTTATTGTACACATAAACCCTAACAAAATTCCCCACTTCTCAATTTCCTCATTTCTGTCCAATTCCAACAATTTGGCTGAAATTTCTAGTAATTCGAAGATGACGGATGATCCAATCCCTACAATTTTCCAATGTAAGGTTCCAAGTGCTCGGTTCACATCTTGGATGGACGGGCATCCCGGTCAGAGGTTCGATAGATGTTGTTTCTTTGGTGTATATGTGTTAATTTGTTTGTATAGTTTATATTTTGGTGGGCTGTTTTCGTAGTGTAATTTGTTGATTTTTTAATGAAATGTTCATTCTCATATGGTTATTACAATGTCAAATTTCATGTTGTTAGCTTGTCAAATCAATTAGCCGAAAAGCTAGTTTGTTTGAAAAGTTGTGTATTCACATAACGAGCTTTCTATTAAAAAAACTTATTGAGCTGAAAAAACTAGCTGAAAAGATCGTGGTAAACAGAGTTTAAGTAAGAAATAAAATATTTTCTAATATTTATACAATATTATTTTGGGAAAGGATCAACCGAGTTAACTAATTTGATAAAATTGTTAAGTAATTAATGAACTCGACATATATACCGTTCTCATTTTGGGTGTAAAGATGAAAGTAGACAAGTGTTTGGGTGCCTGTTGCAGATTTTGTCATTAATGAATTAATGAAATATCAGGAGTGGTGGCCTAAAAGAATGTTCGTTCGTTGTATTGAAATATTGCAACTGTACTTTGGTTTTTAGGACCATTAAGTTAGTGGGAGTAAGTAATTGCCTTTTAGTGAAGTAATGAACTTTGATTTATAATTCATAATAATTTGTTGCATCATTCATGGCCAATTATGTGTACCGTAAAAGAATGTTCCTCGTCCAGCAGCCTGGCATGTAATTCAGATTACTTCTAGCCTCTAGATCTTAGTTATAACCCAAAATATAGACTTTGCAACTTATTTATATGTTCCAGATTAAGTTCTAACCGTACTGTCTATGAAATTGGTCATAAACTAAGTTATGTAATAATTTACTGTTATGGCCTATTCCTTCCTACTGATGTTCTTGGCTCAATTCGTGGATGCCTCTGAGATAAGATACTCGAGGTAAAGTTTAGAGATTCCATCTCACCTTTTAACATCTCCACCTATATAAATTATAGGCCTTCCGTTCTTCTGAAAGAGATCGAAGCAAGGCTGCACATGGGGGTTTTAGATAAGTTAGTGAGTAGGTTAATTGAACAGTGAGGGGTTAGATAAATTAATATTAAGGACTATGCCTCTAATTTCTAATATCCAGCTTCTAGATATTATTGAATTCTATCATCGTAGCGAAATCAAGTTCAAATTTTTCTTTACATAAAAGTAAAATATATTGAAGCCCATAATGAAGTACAATTAAAAGGGGTGTATACCGATAGAGAATTCAAACAAATCAACTCTACTCAAAACCAAACTGTGATCCAAATAGTAGAACAACAAACAAGCAAGTCCAATGGGTAGTCGGTGTTAATTTTGGCTTGTCCAGGAATAGTTATTATGATTCCATGTGTATAATCAACTAATCACGACATACTTATAATGTGTGAGAAATATTTCTTTTACGAAAAAGACGGTCAATCCTCAGACTATATCAAACTCATAAAAGGGTCTAACTGTGTTCGGGAGGAAGGGGATCCTAAAAGACATTCCGTTCAAATAAAAACAAACTAGTTTAGCTAACTTATCCACAGCTAGATTAGTCAATCTGGAGTTCCAATGAAGCTTTATTTCCCAAGGCAAATGGAGAAGTTTCTTGCAATCCTATAGCAGCTCACATAAAGAAGTGTTATGAGGTGGCTCCTTCTCGTTGAGGACAAGTTTCACCACATCAAGTGAGTCCATTTCCACCTCGCTCCCAAGCATGTTGGAGTCCCACTTTCAGAGCCTGTAATTCAATCATGGTGGCAGAGGCGGCCTGGGATGCGCAAATCCCCAACTCCATACGCCTTGATCATTCCGCAAGACTCCACCTATTCCAGCTCTATTGGTCTTCGTATGTAGGCTCCCATCAATGTTTAATGTAACCCATCCCGAACATGGATTCGACCATTTAGGTGGGGCCGTTAACTTTTGAAATTTGATAGGCATGTGAGTATTCAAGTCGCTACTCATTTGTTTAAGGGTTATTTACGTGGAGACTCCATTCATGATACCCACCCCCCACCCCCCAAGATAAAATCCCTGCATAATTTGAATTGCGTGGAGACTGCCCGGAAATAGTCAACGCTATTGAACGTTAACACTGACAGTTGACTATGTTTGATGACGTCATTAATACGAATAATGACGCCATCAACTGCCCGAAACTATTTATTATCGATTTTCTGAACGATATTTACACAAACACCCCTACACTTTGCGTCTTAATGTAAAATGACTGAGTTACCCCCAGGGGTTAAATTGTTAATGTTGTAAACAAGATCATCAAGGATAATGATTGTAAACATAAAAAAAAATAGAATCATCATCTTAGAAAATAAACAAAATTATGAATTTTTAAATACAATGTAGGTCAAATTACCACCATTAAAGTTATGAAATCCTCTTAAAACACCCAAATCAACGTAAAACATAATTGAACACAAACCAAGAAAATATATATACATGTTCTCAACCTCTGTTTTTTAGGTTCTTCACATGACGAAAATTGTAGCCATAAATCAGACTTGAGATCGGAAGATTTTTGGACAACTATTTTTGCCAACAACTCTGCACCGGGAAAGGAAAAAGAAGAGGATAGTGAAAACAAATACTGGATATATTGTCAAAATATACAAGTTGATAAGGACAAAGCAGACATTTCAACTTAACTCAATATTAAACAATTCTAATGACTATTACTTTTGCCACCCTCTATGTTACAAATAAGCCCTAATCAAAAAGAAAAATAACTCAGTTAATAAATTCCCCCCAAAACATTAGCAATTCAACTCCCTGGGGTATTTAGGACATTTTACATTAAGACGCAAAGTGTAGGGGGTGTTTGTGTAAATATCATTCGGAAAAATCGATAAATAAATACTAAAAGAATATTTTTAATTTTTTTTAAATTCAGAAATTAAATAAAGTTTTTAAAAAATATTTTATTTTTGAAAATATTTAATTAATGACGTCATCAAACAGAGTCACTGTCAATGTTAACGTTGACTATTTTCGGGCAGTTGACCGGGCAGGGATCATGGGTCTCCACGTAAATTCGAATTATGCAGGGACTTATCTGTAGTGGGGGTAAAATGGAGGGGGTCTCCACGTAAATAAGATTTTGTTTAATTCGGAATAACCGGACAGCCAACGAATCGTTTGGTCTCTGAAACACCCAATTATTCCGGGATTTCCAAAGCTCCCATATTGTTGCTACAAAGATCCATTTCCATTCCACGGTCATAAGCTCACTGCTAATGAAAGATAGGTGAAGCACGTTCTCCCTAATCCAAAGATGTGATGCAATGAAATAGAATTTGTGGAGCTGGGACTGATTCAACAGCTTCTTCCATACGTCTTGTGTTGTCGGGCAATCACGGAGAATGTGTAGCATTGTTTCGTCCTCTGTTGAACAAACCGGACATCTTGATGAGTCTGTCAAGTTACGAGCCTTTCTCAGATGATTTGTAGCCAACCTTTCTTGAGATACCAACCAAATAAAGTGTTTCAGTTTGTTATTCAAGTCGGATTTCCAAACCCAGGGGAAAGGTGAAGTAGAGTGTTGTTGCGGAAGTTGCTGGTGTTTCTGAAAAACATTGTACGCAGTTTGGCATGAGAAATTGCCATTTGCCGCTTCGTCCCACAGAACTCGATCCTCCATGTCTTCATTCAATTGGACAGAGGTTGTCAAAATTCTATCTTTAAGCCCAGGGGAGAAGGTCGATATTCCATTCTCCGAATTCTGTAAAGGCTTCAAACAGCTTCATATCAGCTTCAGTGGGAGAAATAGTTGCTCCCAAATCCCACAGTGCACCAATTCCCAGCCAGTTGACGTGCCAAAAGGAAATTGTCGCTCCATCTCCAGCGAAGAAAAGGTTTTAGCAACTCGACGCATCGCATAACCCCTTTCCTAGTTGCACTATCTCCCGGTTTCACGCAATAATCTAGTAGGCTCCGATCATTAAGATATTTGGCCTAGATCAGTAGGTGCCAAATTGTCTCATCATGTCTCATAATCTTCCACGCAATCTTGGCTAGGAGTGCCTCGTTGCAGCCCCGTGCTTTCCGAATCCCCAGCCCCCCTTCGCCTTTGGGAGAGAGACCTTTTGGCAACCGATGAGATTGGAGTTTACATTGGTTGATATCATTAGACCATTAGAAGTCCAGGTTTATTTTGTCAATCGCTCACACACATTTTTTGGGAGCCAAGCCGACTGCATCGAGTAGATAGGAATGGCAGGAGAGATGGATTGGATCAAGGTGGCTCTTACGGCAATTGATAAAAATGTTGTTTTCCAACCACTGAGCTTTGCTAAAATACGGTCACAAATAGAGAATAATATAATGGATTTGATAGTATTGGTTCAACTCGTCATCCCTCAGCCAGGGTTTAGGTCTCTCACATCTAGGTTCACCTACACAAAAAAAGTTATTTGTTGATAATGTTACGAATTCTATATAACTTGGATAACTATCTCACTAGATACTTTTAAGAGAAAATACTTTTAAGGGAAAATATTATGGTAAGCAATCTAATTTTAATTTTATATCTATTTAACAATTTCATGAAATAACCATCAAGTACGCTCATACTTTGTGTCAAATGAGCATGTCGCGCACATACTGGTATATGATCATTTTCTCTTAATTTATTTCCCATTAGTAATTGCATGTGCGACAAATATGGTTGAACATTATTAAATTCCTTCTTTTTTAAGTGGCTCTATCAGGAACGGTTGTTACATGCAAGGCTCGAACTCAAAATCTTGTTTAAATGAACTTAAGCCCCTTGCTTCTCGAACCGATAACCATTAAAGCATCGTTTGATCAGTTTTTAGTATGAAGGAATCAAACGTTTACGTTCACATGATTAAATTTACACACTGATATATAGAGAAGTCCTTTTCAAGAATGATGTCTCATATAAATGCTATACATTTATCATATTAGTCGTCACACAAAATATCATACATTACGGGGGAAAAAAAAATTGCATACTACTTCTTAGGTCCCGTTCTAAACTTTCCACATTGACTGTCAACATAAAAAAATTTCAGCTTTGATTACAAATTAATCTTAAAAATTATAAATGTAAAATGTTCAATTCTTTACATAATAAAAATTGGATAAACAACACAAAACACACCTCAATTATCAGTACGAACCCGAAATCCCCTCAATTATCAAAATTGCACGAAATTCCCCCAATTTATACTAAACTTAGTGCCACGTACCCTCACTACTATTTCATTTATATGGACCTAAAGGTGTTAACTTAAAATATGTAAAGATTGAAATACCCTTGAATTTGTTCATTTCGCATGAATGTGTTATTATTCTTAATTGTTCACTTTATAATATTATGATTCTTCCATTAGTATTTAAAAAAGGGGTAATATCTATAAGTCCTCGATAAATTTGCTAATATCACTGTGATCCGATGATTCTAACAATAACATCATAAGAGATAATTAATGTATCAATTAATTATAAACAATCGAAAAATTAAGTTGTTGTAAAAAAAAACTTCTAAACAATTACATTTTTATATACTTGCATTACACTTTATTATAAAATCGATACGAACATTTGTATTTTACTCCATATAACTTCTTCCTTTTTTGAAAAATTACCAACAAAAATTGCAATGAAGCATCATAAAAATATCATAAATTTAGCACAAATAACAAAACTTTATAAAATATATTGAAATCTAATAGAAACGAATCCTGTTTTCATGTTGACTTCTATAGATACTATGCTTTTTTTTTATGGTGGAAGAACGATCCGTAAAAATGAAACGAAATCGTTACTTCAGACATATAAAAAGGGCTAGACAACGATTAAGTATCTTTTTATATTTTTATTAGTTTTGGAAGAATATATTAATAAATTATTTTTCTTCCAACATATACTGTAATTGGACAAAAACTTAAAACTGCATATGTAGTATTACAAGCATTGATCAATCAGGAATTTACTAGGAGTAATAAACTTGTCTAAATTAATGATGATTGATTCTAAGATATTAAAACAAATTTACAAAAGGTGAAAAATAAAAATAAAAAAAATTAAAGAAGAAAATTGTAGGAGTAACAAGCTTGTCTAAATTAATGACGATCGTTTCTAAGATATCAAAAATAAATTTTCAAAAAGTTTAAAAGAAAAAAAATGAAAAAAGAATATGATATACATGAGTAACAAGTTTGTCTAAATTAATGACGATCGGTTCTGAAGATATCAAAATAAATTTACAAAAGACAAAAAAAATAAAAAATTAGAAGAATAAGTCCGAAATTTAGAATAAATAAAGCTTGTTCCAAGTCTCAATGGGGTCATTTTAAACATTTTATAATAAGAAACATTAAACAACTCTCATTAAACTCGCGTACAGGAATGTGGAGTTAACTTACACGGTTGAGAGATTTCGCACATACTTTAGTATGAATTTGGAGGATTTAATTGGTGTAGTTTTGATAATCGGGGGAATTTCGCGTTAGTAATTAATAATTAGGAGGTGTTTTATGTTGTTCCCATAAAAATTCATTATTAAAATGTTTACGATTTAAATTAATTCGTAGTTAAAGTTGAAATTCTTTTACCGTTAAAGTAATCAGAAGTTCAAATGGGACGGAGGAAGTATAAATTATACATTTTACTACTAACAATATATATTTTATCAGTTTCTTGATCTTTTATAGTTACTTTAAATATTTTTTTTTCTTCACATTCTAATGTATAAGTGACTGTTTGGAATAGAATCGGAGTTGGATCCGTTTAAATGGATGAATAGTGATTAAATTGTAGTTGAATTGTTAAAATTAGTGTTTGGTATAGTATTGTAATTGTATAGGATATTTTAGGTTTGTTATATGTGTTGTGTAAGATAATAATGATTGGTGTAAGTAAGATGTGATAGTTGGATTGGTTAATAATTGATTTTTAAGTTTGTTGTAATGAGATGATTGGTTATATTTGAGAATTGTAGTATTAGAATAATTAGTTTAGGAATAAGGGAAAGAGAAGGAGGCTATAGAGGAATTGGATAATAATGACATTTTAATTTATTTAATTTAAATTGAATCCCAAACACAAAAATAATAAAATTCAATTTAAGTAGTATTTGAATTGTATGCCAATCGTCCCTAAATTTTTCAACAAAGAGGGCATAACCTAAACTTTTCAATCTGCCGTTTTGAAGCTTGTTTATATATATAAATTGTGAAATCTAATCATCGATATTAAGTCATTATCGATATTAATTCAAAATGAATTTGTTAGACCGTATGGATGTTACCGTAGCACTTCAAGGATCGAAAATTTCGTTCAAATGGTTGGCACGTACATATAACCCATAAAGAAAGGTAAAAAACATGCAAGTGTATAAAATGGCTTCAAATTAACTAACAATCTTATTATTCCAAAAGTTGATCAGCCAAATACATATGTCAATTAGTTGATTTGACATCACCATCATCAATGTCCGAAAGTGAAACTTACAAAAACAGCATGCACAAAATTTTAAAGAAAAAACTCACGTACTTACAACATAAATATTCAAACATCCAATTTGAAGTGTACTGCTATTAAATTTAACCATGATTTTTAGACATGGTAATTATATTATGCGCATTGGAATCCAGATGGAACCTTCTTGCCACAATAGTTCAAGAGCAAGCTTAGTGAGACTGGCACATTAAGGTTGATTCCCAACACATTGGCCTTGATGGCAGTGCAAAGGCAGACGGCCGCCTCGAGATCGGCCAAGCCGCCAATAAGGGAGCAGCATGGGGTCTTTGCTGGTGTCCCAACAACTATGCTCACCAAGTCATTGAGTAAATTAGCACATACTCCCAACTTTAGGGTGTCTTTGGGACATGTGGCCTTGGAAGGCGGTGTTTTTCCTCCTTGGGGACTCGGAGGAGTACTCGGGGTCTTGGGAGGAGTACTCGGGGTCTTGTGTGGAGGGGGTGGGCAAGCGGGCTTCGGTTTTGGTGGAGGGGGGCACTTGGTTGAGGTTGCGGAAACCGCAGTGAAGAAGAGGATGTTGAAGAGGATGAAAAGTGCAGCTCTTGAAGCCATTGTGTGTTAGAAGGGTGTTGGGCTAGTTGTAGAGTACTTGCAATGTGTTTATTAGCTTTAGTGTTGTGTGATAAGAGTGTGTAGTGGAGTTGGGGTTTTATAGGAGAATATTGTGATGATATTTTAAATTGTTTTTGAAAATAAAAATCCTTTTTTGCTTAATCCATGGTGAGTTTGGAATGAAATCAAAAAATGGAAAGAGAATTGATCACGGGATTTGGAGTTATTCAAGGATTTAAGAGTTGTCAATTAGAAGCTTGACATTATTTTTTCTCAGATTCACACATGCAAGTTGATTTAAATATGTATAATCCTTCCGTCGGTACGATCCTTCTATTCATTTTAAACATTGCGTTAAAATTATTCACTTTCGATTTTATTTTAAGACAAGGATTATATCATTTATAATCTTTTGATGTAAAGCAGAGCAAGCTAACTAATTTGACAAAATTATAAATTGTTATAGTAGTACCCTTGTTGTTTTATGTGATAAAAATGAAAGTGAACAAATTCTATTGAACGGATGAGGTATGCATTGTAGAATTTGTTCTGAATTAAATATGAGGAGTGGTGGCGTTAAAGAATTTTCCTTGTATTGAAATACTGCAACTGTACTTTGGTTTTTAGGACCTTTATTAAGTGAAGTAATGAACTTTGATTTACAGCAATTCAAAAATTAATTTGCTGCATCATTCATGGCCAATTATGTGTACGGTAAAAGAATGTTCCTCGTCCAGTAGCCAGGCATGTAATTTAGACTAACTCCAGTCTACAGATGCAAGTTTATCATACACTTTACGACTTAAGTTTATACCGTTTCAAAGTCGTAACCACAATGTCTATGAAATTAGTCATATATACTCCAACCTATGCTTACTCTGTGCTCATTCAACTTGCGGGTGTTCTTGGTTTAACAGAGATAAGGTAGAGAACTTCTTTGTTTGCCTGTGGCCCTGTACCTGTCAATCTCGAAAGTGGATGTCAAAATCAATTTGATGAGTCAATGCACAAGCAGGTACTCTATAGTCTATACATCAAACAGCCTGGACATGAACATGTAGTGTATTGGATTATATGCAACATACAATGAAGGTTTCTGACTTTATGTATGATGGGATTGGAGGAAGACTTCAACTCAAAATATCCTCGTTCAAGCAGGGCTACCGGTGTTACAGAAAACCTCTAGCCAACCTTGCGTCGAGATCTTTTTTAAACATGAAGCAAGTTGCTCTGGATAAATAGAAATGTAACTCCAAAAATATTGAACATGGTCGTATTAGGTATCCAAAGTATAGCCGGATGCACTAAACTGGAGGTACTTGGCAGAAGAAGAGAAAACTCTGAAATCATATATCACAAGA